>BGPR01006305.1:46539-81882 GCA_013235015.1 Araneus ventricosus | reverse complement strand
GCAAAACGTAGTTATTAGTGAAAATCGCTCTCTCTTTGACTTCAAATCATATTCTCAACACGAAATCTTAAAAATTAATGAAATCAAGAAGACAGTTTAAAATAAATCGTATGCACGATCTCTTCTCTCCGAGTCTAGCTGGCTGAATGGTTAGGGCGACTTGTTTTGGAAGCGAAGTGTCGCGGGTTCTAATCCGAGGATGTGATCGTGCTCTGGTTTTGCTATAGTTTGCAATGTGTTTGACGCCGCAAGCTTGTGACAAGTTTGACGCGTTGTGACTAACTTGTTTCCGTAAACTCGTTTCAAGCTTGCACTCTTGTCGTGTCAAATTTGTTACAGATTTTCAGAGCAAGATTGCTGCAAACTAAAATTGCTATCTGGGTTTGACACGGCAAGACCGCAAGTTCACAACAAGACTGCCGCAAGTTAACGCAAACAACGAAGTCACTACGCGTCGCACTTGCAGCAAACTTGTCGCGTCTAACTCATTGCAAACTATAGCAAAAACAGAGTGCGCAAACGAACCCCCGACAGCTCGCTTCCTAACCTGTCGCCCTAGCCACTCAGCCAGCGAGACCTCGATTGCCGAAGATAAATTGCGCTAATACATATACATCGTGCATCTACACGTTTTATTTTAAACTGTCTTTTTGATTTCATTAATTTTTTAAAATTTTGAGTTAAGAATATGATTTGAAGTCAAAGAGAGACAGCGATTTTCGCTAATAACTATGTTTGGATAGTGGAATGAATTATGAAATTAGGGTTCAAAAGTAATTACTCTTAAAAATATGGGACACAAGTAAGTTATTATTTTTCAGCAAACATTGACTGCTTTCTAGATTTAATTTTGTTTATGAACGTTAAAATTTCAACATTAAGAAAAAAGGCGATATATAGTTTTCTTTAAAGTGCGAGTTCTATATTTGGTAAGAGAATTTTTCAAAAGTAATTTTTTTTATAAAAAGACCTAGTTATTTTTTAAAATTATCATTGATTTATTGAATTAATAAAATGATAGACGGTCTAAGATATGCTATTAAAAATCGGATGTTTTTTTAAACTGAGACAAACATCAAAACCAGTCATATACAACTGTATCCAGGTCGTGGTGTGTAAGTGTTCCGTGTCAACTTTACAGCAAACTTGCATTGCAAGGAAGGTTATCGATTATGAAATGTTACTTTGCAGGAAGTCGTTGCAAAGTTGTCGCGTCAAGTTTGTCGTGACAATCTAATATCAAGAAAAATCACATTTACTGCAAGTGTGCATGCTATCTGGGATTAAAAATCGAATGTTTATTTAAAACAGAGACAAAGATCAAAACCAGATATATACTCAGGTCTAGGTGTGTGAGTGTGCCGTGTCAACTTTACAGTAAACTTGCATTGTAAGGAGGGTGATCGATTATGCTTTGTTACTTTGTAGGAAGTTCGCTGCAAAGTTGTGGCGTCAAGTTTGTCATGACAAGCTAATATCAAGAAAAATCACACTTGCTGCAAGTGTGCATGCTTTCTGGGTAAGACTTTTCATAATTAGATATGGAAGTGCGATGATACTTCGTATCCATCAGAACTACATAGTAAGCTGTTGGCATAGTATTTATTTTTGCGCGCTTCTCACTATTTTAGGCACCTTGTTCGTCTATTTATGGCTTTAAAAACGTAAAATACATGAAAATACACCTCCTACAAGAATGACTCCTAGGACATCTATCCCACCTTTGCATACTCCTCCCTATACCGTTGTCTCATGACCGAGGCTAAACAAATAATGGTCCTTGAAGTTAGTCACTGTCAGGCAGTCTCGGATTTACAGATTTCAAAGCCCTTGGCCAAAGCGCATAATTCTACGCTTCTTCAAAAAATTTCTTACCTCCAGCTTTCAATTTACATATAAATTATTACATACATATATTTTTTTGTAACATAAATAACACTTAGCACAATCTTTAAGAGCTTTGAAACACATTATATTTTTACTTTAAAAATACATTACTTATGAAATTGCGTAACAATAACACCTACAAACCTAACTAAAAACTTTTCATCGAAGTCGTCTTAAATATATACTAGAACTTCTTCATTCGCGCTTTTGTTCATGAAAAAGCTTCGAAATGCTTTTCAGCGATAAAAAGTTTTATTGAAATTTATAGATCGGGTTAAATTTGTTTCAATGCAAAGAAGAGCAATGGCATTTTGCTGCATCGTATAACTTAAATTACCTCTTATTCTTTTAAAAGAAGGAGAAGGTCACTCAGCCTAAGAAGTCACTTGTGTACAAACATTTTTAATAAAATGTGAACTTTTAAATCAGAAGCGTAAATATACAGTATGGGCTCGCTCCAGGAAAAAATTTAGATCTTGTCCTTATATTTACTAATTATAAATTCAATACATTTACTAATTATAAAAGTTCCTCATTATTTGAGAAGTTTAATCACTCTTTCTATAATACTGTGATGAAGGGCAAATATAATGCCTATGTAATTGTATTGTAATGTTCATGCGGGGCCGGGTTAGGCTCTATATCGACCCTTAGGCAATGCAAGTTTCGTGGTCCCCATTCCTCTCCGAAACTTCCAAAACAAGCAGGCCATCTTATACAATGGGCTAGTTGGGCTGCAGCCGAGGGGCTCTATTGATCCAAAGGCGCCTAGAAATTTACAATACTAATTTTATTTTAATTTTGAACCAAAACATGTTATATTATTTAAAATTTTTAATGTAAATATTATCTAAAATTTTTTAGAACCAAGAATTGAGGCAAGGAAAAAAATTTATAAAATAATTGAACAAAATACTTTTAAATTGAATCTTCTCTTGGAGAATCATAATTAGTTATAAATAATTTTATATCTCCTTCCATTTTAGTTATTTAAAATTTTTAGAAACGAAAATTGAGGCACGAAAAAAAAGGATTCTTAAAAAGAATTCCACTAATTACTTTTAAATTGAGGACTATTACAAAATTCAGATCATTCTAAAACGTTTTCAGATTATTTCAGAAAGATTTAGATCCAGATATTTTTAATAAATTTTTTTCTTACCAAAATCAGTGGCGTATCTATAAAGTGGCAGGATTGGCAAAATGCCAAAGGCCCATGGACTTATGATAAGAGAAAATACATTTAAAGTTAAAAATACCTTTTTTGTGTGCTTATTATAAGCACACAAAATATAAGCTATATTATATAGCCAAATTTTAAGAAATATTGGAGAACAATTTGAATAGAACTTGAGCTTGCTTTTAAGAAAAGTTAATGAATTATGAAATATAAGCACAAATTCAAAAACTTTGGCTATTATCATTAGTGACAGTATGATGCTCCTATTAAAAAAATTAAGATGATATGTAGTTCAGACAGAAAGCAATTACTTTTTTACTTTTTAAAGTATTCCATGTTCAACAGAACGGCATGTAGTAATAAAATTTTAAATTGTTAAACGATAAAAAAAAGTTAGAATTCATTTCAGAAACAAGATTTTTTTAAAAAATTACAATTTAGAAATTTATTTCCTAAATATCACTGTTAATTATGTGATAAAATAAAAATTTATATTAGCCTTTTAAATCTTCGCTGTTTTTCATTTCAAAATTTGAAAAAAAACGTGTTTATGCTATTTAGCTTTGTAATCTGTCTCGGTTTATTTTAATCGCAAAACGAAGTTTCGTGTATGATTTATAAATGCAGATCAGAGGTACGTTTTCTTAAAAAAAATACTCCATCATCATGAAACTTTCTGGAGACATTTTATTAATTGAAATGTGGCTTAATCTATACTTATAAAAGGCAATGTTTGTGTGTGTGCGTGTGTGTTTGTCTGCGACAGATGAATCTATCGCACTTACAGTCATGAAATTTGGCACACAGGTAGTCGTAATGGTGACTGAATGCACCTCGAAGCCGAAATTTTAAAATTTAATCTAGAAATTTTTTTATTTAATGTTATGTGTTGTTTTGGTTGATTTTTCGCACTAATTTCTCATTAGAATGGTTTCGAATAATTGTACGACAAAAATAGATACACCATCGAAAAGAGCACGCGATTTCCGTTCTAATGAAGTTAGTTTTGAATTTCTAACGTAATTTACTGACTTTTGAGAATTTTTTAAAAAATAAGTCAGTTTTGCCATCTAAATGTTAGTTTTGTTTTTAAATTTGTTGCATCTGACTTTCTAATAACACTATTCTTTTCAATTTTTTTCAGCTTATAACTAGAACGGTTCTGTCGGATTTAAAACAAGAACGGTTAAAATATCTTTTCCCGTTTTTTTTTAATTAATTTTTTTCTGGGCCGTTGAGAGTTATTTTTCTCGATCGAGTTCCTCGCGCGGCACTTCTTCGGAACGTTGCTGCCAATTTTGATTGGTGGACGCGCAGGATACGTCATGACCTTCACCGGAATGAATTATTTCGATTATTATTTTCGGATTCGATTTTATATTTTGCTTGCTGTATAATAATCATTTTCACGTTCCAATTTTGTAATATTGTTTTGGATTAACGCACTCTGTACTGTAGCGCGAAAAAAAAATAATCAGGAAAATCAAATAATGTATATCATTTGTTTTGATTTTGTTTTCAAAACTTTTTTTTTTTTTTCCATTTTGTTAAAGTCCTGATTCCACGGGCAACGCCGTGAGCGTACTGCTAGTAAGATAATACTCGTAAGAGATATTTAAACAAAAATTTAGAAAATCTTTTTAAAAAACGCAGAGGACATATATGGAACCGGAAATATATAGAAATCAAGTTAAAAGACATTTTAAAATAAACTTTCCTCAATTATAGTCACTTGCTAGTCATATAAAAAATTGAGCTAATTATTGATTTTTACTTCCACGTTGTGCTGAAGAGATCCATTGGGATAGTTTTCGCAACAATGTTTCAAATATACTATGCAAAAAAAAGGAAAAAAAACCCTGCTTATGGATTTGTTACCTAATTTTCATCGAATTAAGACTATGGAAATAATTCAGCAATCAAGTACCACAATCATTGCAAAGATAACAATAGGGATGTAAAATACTCGGGTATTTATTTTTAAGGGTGGTAATGGTATTAAAATGGTAAATGGTTTAATGGTTAAAATGGTAAATGGTTTAAATGGCTTAATGGTTAAAATGGTAAATGTTTTAAATGGTATTTACCTGGGTATTTATTTTTCAATTAACTGTATTCATATAAAATACTTGTACATGCACTGGTGTGCAATACAATATTGCTATATATATACATACACGTTATATATTGAGTGAAAGGTAAGGTAAAAATAGAAAAATTAGAAACATATAAACCTTTTACAACATTTAAATTTTAAAAACTAAAAAATTGAATCAGAAAAAACAAGCGCAATACTATATAATGCATCTGATATAAAATACATAATTTAAATGTGAACCTTTTATAATTATAACGAATAATTGAAAAATAATGTATTTGTTGCTTTTTAAAAAAGAGTTATTTTAACTAAATTATAAAAAGAAAAGGTTTTTTTTCTGTTTTAAAATCATAAAGAGCTGTTAATGGAAATTAAAATGAAAGGCACATTTGTTTAAAATTCGTTTTGGATGAATTAGTCAAAGAATCAGACATTTCTGATAACCCAACATTTCTAATGAAAAGTTACCAGATATTACATTTCTAACAGTTTTTTAAAGTGGTAGTAAACTTCTAGTTGCCGAAATTGTATTATTTCAAGATGTTCTAGATATTTTATTGGATAGGCAGTGTTCATCTGGATCATCAACATAATTTCGTAATGTTCTTGAAACTCCAAGTTTGATGTAGGGGGTGGAATTAGTTTAAAACAAAATTCATTATTGCATCCCTTTCAAAACCTTTTTTTAAAACCGACAGAAAACTGATTGAAATATTTTTTTTATGTATTTCTGCATTTTTTTTACACTGACATGTTTGTACTCAGCATTACAGTAGTCACATTGAACATTTTTCTCCTTCTTAACATTAAATAATTCCAATCAGTTTTTTTCTTTATCATCTCTTTTTTTTTACTTTTCAGCATAAAATTTATTGTAATATTAATACATATAAGGTGAGTGACTAACTCTTCTTTAAACCAAAACAAGAATATGTAACTTGTAGCATGACACTTTGTGAAAATTATGAATCAGAAGCTTCACTGGCGCTATCTGTATAACATAAACGGTGTTCAAAATTATTATTCCATTCTAAATGTCATTGTCGCACTGGGGGGGGGGGCGCCGCTACGAGAACATTGACTAGAAGCCTTCGGAGAAGTCATCGGGGTCTCGCTTCCCTGGTGGGTATAGTAATGGCGGTGCAGCTGTATTGATCACATTGCCGATGACGGGACGTACCTCCTACGGGAGAGGTTGGGGCATCGGTGATGGCCATTTTGTAACTGACCATAATACCCGTGTTGCTGTCGCGGCAATCCCAGTGGCGGTTTTTCGCACAGGCACTACCCAGATAGCACGTAAGTTTGCAGCAAGTTTGATTTTGACTTGATATTAGCTTGTCATAGCAAATTTGACGCGTCAAATTTGAAACGAACTTGTAGCAAATTCGCCGTGACAACTAGCGTCACCTTCCTTGCATTGCAAGTCTGCTGCAAGTTCACCATGAAAAACAGCGCCACCTCCTTTGCAATGCAAATTTGCAAAACAAGCTTGATGCAAAGATAGCACAAAGAGATAATTATCTTTGTCTCTGTTTAAAAAATAAAGCATCCGATTTTTAATAGCATCTCCTAGACCGTCTTTCTTTTTATTAATTCAATAAATCAATGATAATTTGTAAAAAAACTAACTTTTTTATAAAAAAAAAATGTTGAAACATTTTCCATCTTTTTACTAAATATAAAACTCGCACTTTAAAGAAAACTATATCGCCTTTTTCTTAATGTTGAAATTTTAACATTTATAAACAAAATTAAACCGAAAAAACAGTCAATGTTTGTTGAAAAATAATAACTTATACATTTTGTCCCATTTTAAAGTAATTACTTTTGAACTCTAATTTCTTAATTTATTCTACTAGCAAAACGTAGTTATTAGCGAAAATCGCTCTCTCTTTGACTTCAAATCATATTCTCAACTGAAAAAATTAATGAAATCAAGAAAATAGTGTAAAATAAATCGTATACGAATCGAATCGAACGATGTATTAGCGAAATCTATCTTCTCCTCTTGTAGTCGAGCTGGCGGAGTGGTATCGACGTCTGGCTACTAAGCGGTAGGTCGCGAGCTCTATCCCGGGTTGTGTTCGTGCTCTGTTCTTGCTATAATTTGCAATGAGTTTCCACGGCAATCTTGCTGCAAGTTCGTTCCATGGTGACTTCGAAGCTTTCGTTAACTTGCTGCAAGCTTGCACTTTTGTCATGACAAATTTGTGGCAAGCTCGCTCTCTTGTGATGACAAATTTGTGGCAAGCTTGCTGCAAACTAAATTTGCTATCTGGGTAGAGGCCTCGTACCTCGAGACCCTGGGGGAGGCTCAAAATCTATTCGACTGCTAAGCCTACGGCGAATTTAGGATACCAGCTGAAAACCCGGCGTTGCTCGGGATCCATATTTTTTCATATACCGGCCTCCTATTTTTCCCTAGAAATATTGGCGCTAACTTTCTCCAACAGACGTAAATCTTCATCGAAACTTTTCTTGTTGAATTAAAACTTTCAAATGTAGCCATTTTATCATCTTATAGCAATATGGTTTTTATGAAAATGCGAGAAAATTCGAAAAAAGAACATTTATTTTAAACAATATATAATACAGATATAATCAATAAATAATACAGATTTACGATGGTGCATGACCCGGCGTTGCACGGGCTATCTCGAATAATGCGTCATTCCCTGGCGGAGAGAAGAAGTGAGGTCATGTGACACAGACGCTTAGATAAACCAGCGTTGCTGGGATACATATTTTTTCATATTCCCGCCTCCAGTTTATAAACACATGAAGTAAGATGCACTGCATACATTAAATCTCACGGGAAAAAACATTTTCAGTGAAAGCCCTATTTGAACGATTTTGATTTCTCTGTTTCTTCGTATCAGTTACCAAAACCAGCACACAACTCCATCCACATTGCATTGTTGAGGTTTCCATACTGCATTGTTGCTGCTTTCAACAATGAAAGAGAAACTCGCAATTAAATATTTGTTGAAACAATGAAAATGGTTTGAGTTGCGCTGCAACAATGAAAAGTATTGTTGTAAATTAGTTTTTAATTAATATCTTTTTTACTAATTAAAATGTCGAAATTTAAACGGGTGAAATGGATTCCTTGGATTATTTCCCATCTTTTGGTACTTACCGCGCGCTTCTCCGTTCAGCGGTTCGTGAGAAGAGAGCCGGACATACATACATACATACAGTCGGATTTTAATAGTGCAGACTGGGTTGGGAGAGGAGCCTAAAAACAATTTTGCGCCTGTGTTCTCATATTGTGAAAACCCGCCACTGGACAGTCCGATCATTCAGATAGTACCGCAGGGATTCGTGCCAGGTCGGGGTGGTTTCATAAATTCTTACTCATTGTAATTCGTAGATTACTTCTAACCAGAGACGTTAAACTATCATCCGATCTCGTTTAAGTTCTGGAATATTTTTTTCTGAATCCTGATGGCAATTTTTTTTCAAATTTGATCAAAACTTTATTTTAAAAATATTATAAATTATGCATTATATATTAAATGAATTTTATAAGTTTAATTTTGAATCATCATTTGCAAATAACTTTTTTGTAAATTATCCAGTTTTGATATATTTATAAATTTTATGTTTCATTTTAAATGACCATTTGTGCAAATAATTTTTTTGTGCAAAATACACAGTTTTTGGATATTTGTAAATTTTATATTTCATTTTAATTCGTCATTTGCAAATACTTTTTTTGCAATACACCCAGTTTTTGGTATTCATAAATTTTTTGTTTCATTTTAATTTTTCATTTACAAAGACTTTTTTCTTTTCTTTTTTTTGTGCGAAATACCCAGTTTGGGGGTATTTATAATTTTTATATTTCATTTTAAATCACCATTTGCACAGACGTTTTTTGCAAAATACCCAGTTTTTGGATATTTACCCAGGCTTTGGGTAAATACTCAAAAAATATTTACCAACCCAGTGGGTATTTATCCACCCCACATCACTGATCGCCATAGTCGTTTATAATACAGATGTTATTTAGTTTTCCCTAATAATTCCATTGACAAGCGCTGAAACAATGGATGGAAGTAACAAAACATACAAATTTTCATCCGATTTTTTTATCTCTTAGCCAACCGATAGGAAACACTCGGCAAAATGTGACATATATTTCACTTGTCGCCTTGTCGGTTATTCTATCAAATGTAGTGCGAACTACAGACGGAATGGACAAGTGAAACAGATGTCGGCCATTCTATTGACACGTTAATCAGTCGTCAAATTCGGATACAAATAGCTTATCTCGACCATTTAGTTTATAATAACTTTAAGATGGGATTTAAATTATTAGATTCATCGATACGCAGCTGTCCACATTTCCCGAAACGGTAAAAATTTTTACTGAAGAAAGTCTTCATTTTTCACCCACGGGGGGGGGCAAGCGGTCACTAAAGGAGGGCAGTTGCCCCCCTCTAGCGCCGCCCCTGATCTCTTACCGGCTCTGGGACAGGCAGATACACTACTAAACATGTATTTTTCGGACTCGGAGAGGTTTAAAACGAGGAGATTCACCAAAATCTCGGAGACTGATTTTATGGTCATTACATTATTTTCGCTTGATTATTACGTTTACGAAAGAATGCAACATTTTCTGTAAGTCATGCGAGATCCGAAACAAAGAAAAAAAAAAGAAAACAGCATTATGGAGATGGGCTGCCTCCCACTTTCTTTTCCATGGATTTTTGATTTCTCTGCGCATTCTGTAGGGTCTTAGCTCAGCGATGCTAAACTATGAAGGACTCACCAGACGACACAGCCATATTAAGATATTAATATTTAATGCCAAAATCTTGATTAATTGAATTTTTACAATTTATACAAATTAATATCAATTTACACAACTCCGCTACTCAGGACGAGATAGCATTAGACAAGTCAGAATTCAATCTGGAAATACAGTTCGCAGATTTCACGAGTTCACTCGAGGTATAGCAAAGTTCTAAAAGTTCTACTCTAGGCGAGTATGAGTCCGAAGTAATGATCTGAGGGAAGAATCCGCTCAGATTTCGATCAGATAACCTCTCACGGGTTATATCAAGGGTTCCTAAGAACTTCTCACTCGAGACGAGCGATATGCAGCCGAGGGTCGGCTTAGGTTAAACGGGGCAAGGCCCGATACAGCAGCTTCTCAGCCTGAGAACTGCTTTCCAAAAATCCCCGTTACGGGAATCTAATTCCCCGGTTCTTCAAAACGAACCTATCTTCGTCTCTCTCCCGATCTCTCCCTCGATCCTCCCTCTCTCCCGGGTTCCAGTTTAAAAACCCTCCTTGGGATCTGCCCTTTTTAGGCGGGGTCAAAAGTTCAGCTCCTCATTTGCAGGAGATGGGACCCTTCTCCCAATGATAAAACACTGTCTTTCACTCCTCAATCGCAATTGGTGCTAGGCGTACGCAATGCATCTATCTCCCTTGCTCCGTGTGTGTCCACTCGAGGTCAAGATGGCGGTGAATTTCAAACGGAGACCCTCCGGGATGACGCAATCTGGGAAGGGTTTGTCGGCCCCTTTGACTAACCGCTCTCTCCTAGCGACCAGGGAGGCCCGGTCACTCTTTCCGTGGGAAAATTCGCGGGTGCCTTTCAGGACCTCACAATTCCAAGAAGAAGGTTTTCGCGATTCAAAGATTTTTTTACGCCACATCCATGATAATTTTTGATTCAGACCATGTTTTCTTAATTTTTCATTGTCTTTCTCAATTTTTCTAAGTTTTACAATCTCAGAATTTGAAAGAAGTATAATTTGAGATAAAGCAGCCAAGGAGTAGCATACATCTCAAACAGCTTCATCATCAAAACAACATAAAAACAGAATTGTGAAAACAGGATAATTTCATTTACAGTCGGGGAAGAAAGAGTGCTTATGTGCCAAATCTTTCAACACTTAATTTTAACTTCTGTTGCCAGCACTCTCTAGATAATCAATCAGTTTTGATTTTAACTTTCTCTTTCTCAATGCTTATGACTTCCGCTTCTAGACATCCGCTTTGCCTTAGGTAGTATCTGTCAATAGCGTTTGCCTTGTGTGTATTTGATTGGTTGCTATAAGTAAAGTTCGACAAAAATGTCTGATTTTAGCTAAACTAATCGTGATTTCATCGTCAAGTTCTTTGCTTGATACTGCTTGATTTCTTTTGTATTTAAATATTAAATGAAAAAATTATGTAGAAAAGAACAAAAAGACATTTTCTGAAGGAAATTCAACCACAAGCGTTTCACTTGAAATCGATAAATATTCACTCGACAATATTTTTTTTTTTTTGGTTGCATAGATATAGTGCGACACAAACTGAATCTCGGTTAAGTGAGGCCTCACAATAGCACATTTAAATGGACATGGTTGGTTTCAATCGTCTGGTTGCAACATTTTCAATTTAATTTTCGTTTAGCTGTTTAACGAGCTACTCGTTTGAGCTTGCGTTCTGTTTAGTCTGTTTCTGTGTCCAACATCTGAGAAAGACTAGTTTCTGTTCTAATTTTGATCTCTAAAGCAGAAATATGGCTGATGAAGTAGATGAATATGAACATTTTAATTACGAGCAGGACAAATTTGTTAATTTTGGAAGTGGAAAACAACGATCTAAGAAGGAAATATCTGAACACACGAACAAACATGATCCATGTGGTCACGTTCGGAAATTAGTTACTAAAATGCAGAATACCGAAGCTAATCGGAATGCCGATGCTAATCGGAAAGAAGCACCAAAACCACCGAAAGATACATAAGAACCAGGTTAGTATTTATTTAACACTTTTATTGCAAAATTTATTTCACCGTTCTCGAATGAATATTGTGAAATATTAAATGAAAAATTCTTATCTTTTGTAAAATTATACATGTATGATATATGTTTTGTGTAACAACAACCATATCATTCTCTAAACTTTCATTCTTTGATGTGTTAGTTCGATTATTAAGAATTACATTTTGATAATGCTTTCGAATTTCGTAGATGGGTGTATTGACATTTTGTCTTTTAAATTATCTTTTGATGAGTGTTTCTAAGCGAAAAAGTTTAAGTATATTATATTCTATTGTGTGTTATGCAAAAATGCGATAAAATTTTACAGAGCAAAATATTTTGCTTTAAAAAAAATATGCGAATGCATTGAACAATTAAAAATTCATTTTTGTATAGTAGGCGAGTTCTTTTCCTTTCACATTTCCACGGCATTTGTGGATGTTCTTATCTCCCTATCAATTATCCGAATGTTAATTATGCAGTTATGACGCTATTTTCATTTTTCATGTGCCGAAACCTCGCATTTTAATTAAACTTAATTTTCCTTCAGTAAACTTGAATTTTTCTCCCGAATATGGTATTTGATTAAAAGTGCTTTCATTTCTCATTCGGGAGAAAATGTTCAAGAATTTATGATCCTTTTATCTAATCAGAAAAATGGATTTCTGCATGTGCATGTTTGCGTCTCGTTTTTAATGTGTTATTATCATAGTTTTATTGTATCAGGATGTTCCTTAGTTATTCCTCATTATCTAGTTCAAATTATCATTATCTGACCATTAGACACTTAATGCTTTTTTTTTTTCAAAATTTAATTCAACTATATTTTATAATTTCATTTTTGGTTACTCTTAGTTTTTGTTATGTGCTTTTGAATTTTGAATGTATTTAAGAAAATCGTAAGTTATAGATTTCATTCAATGTTTTCAAGCAGCGGTGTTTTATCTTTAATTATATAACAATTGTATAATTTTAGATAACATTTTGGTTTCAATCTGTAAAAACTATTTAATATATATGTAATAATGTTTACCATTCCTAAGGTAGATTCAAATCTATTTAAATATTTTCATCAAGATGCAAAGATAGCATATCAGTATGAAGATGCCATAGTTATAATCATAAAATATTATAATATTGAACCCTAAATTATTTAGTTATTAAATGAGTTTTGCAGTATTAAAAATTGTTAACCAATGAAAATAAATTTCATTCTTACAATGTTTGGTTTATTAGTTAGTGTTATGTTTTAAAATATAGTTTATATTGCACAAAGTGCCTATACCTAATCTGATATAAAAAAATAGAATGAATAAAATAGAGTAAATTTTTCTTGTAATTGCAGGGATTAGTTTGGTATTTATGCTTTTTTAAATATATAAGTAAAATTTAAAGTTTTATGGTTAGAAATTTTTACTTGGAAGATATTAACTGAAATGATATGTTTCACTTTTATTGAAATTTAAATTTTGACATTGAAAGGGCTTGGTTATTCTGAAGCCATCTAGAAGTGTAGGTTCATAGGCAATATGCAAATTGTTTTTAGCACTTTAGTTTTTGTAATGAAATTTTATTTTACTCATAATCATAGTTAAATTAAAGTAACAATTGTAGGGCTGCATCTTAATTTTTAAATATTACAAAAACTATTGTTTGTAAGCAAAGCGCTTACAATAGATTATGCAAGAAAGAATCTTGCTTTAATCTGTTGATACAGTGAATGACTTGCATTCCAAACAAACCTTGAAATTGTATTGTACCTTGAAAATTCACTGTACTGATGAAATCGGACATTGTTTAGTTTAACTTTTTTTTCTATCAGTTACTTGCTTTGCCAAGGAGGTAAAATTGTGTATTTTATTTTTTTGTAACGAAAATGTGGAAATAACCTGAAACATAATTTAGAACTGAATTAATTTTTTTTATATGCATACATAAAATATTTCATAAAATCTGACTTTTAGCTGTCACTATATGGGGGAATGATTTCAAAGAAAAACAAAAAACATTTGGCTAAATTTTGTTTTGAAAACTGAATAGTTGCATTTTTTTTTATTTCTGTGTACTATTTTCTTATTCTCCTCCCACTTCCATTCATATAATGGAATGTTGAATAAAATCGGAATGTGTACCTTTCATTTAATTTCTTCAATACTAATATAGATTTAGAATATACTAGCTGATAACCCGGCATTGCTTCAGATCCAAATATTTTCATATGCCCTCCACTCCGTTTTCCCCCCCTCCAAATATTGTCACTAACTTTCTCCAGCAAACATAAATCTCCTTTGAATCTTTTCTTGTTGAATTTTTTGCTGGCATTCTGAGAAAAGTAAATTTAAAATAGACAAAAATAATAATATATAAATTGATGCTACATTTTTACAAAATTGTCTGCAATTCATGCTAACTATTGATGAAACAAAAATAATATAAAACTTTTTATTCCAACCAACTTCCTTTAACCCTTTGAGGACTTCCTTAGCTGTCACACAGTTGTGCCAGCGTCTCGTAGCATTAAGCATGCAGTCGTCCTTAAAGAATACTTCTCAAAAAGAATAATATATGAAAAGAAATAAAATAAAATCGAGGAAAGAATGCTAGGACCAACTTCCTATAATGTGGCCCAAAAAGAATAATAAATAAAGGAATAATAAATAAAGAAGGTAAGAACTAATAAATTAAATAAAGGAAGGGAAAAAAATTCACGAAAATAGTAAAAAAAAAATGCCCGAATTTACCACTTAAAATTAAATAAATAAAAACTTAATTTGAATTTTAAAATAATTTTTACGGCGATAGCTCCCTCTTGTGCTAATCCATCACTGTGTTGAATTTTGTCCTAGTAAGTCAAATGGTCTGGGTGTGCATAGAGTAGGGTGGAAGGGGGGGGGATATGCATACATTCTTGGGAAAAAAAAATTCTCTTTTATATAGATATAATAGGTATTCAAAAGAATTTGTAAGTGCAGCAAATTTTTTTAAGGAAAATAAGTGCCATAATCTAGGTAAAATATTGCTGGAATATCAAATTCTGTTTTCAAACAATGAATATAGTGCATATTTACTGGTAGCTGAAGTAAGGGAAAAGTCTGTACAAGTATAATAACTATGCCTGATTGAAAAAAGAAAGATAGTTTAAGATTTTTTTTCATATGTTAAAAAGATTGTAGAATTGAGAAACTTGAAAAATTTAATAAAGCAATGCCAACTACTTGTGGAATGAAAAGGCGTAAAAAAATAATTGGTTTACAAAAATATTAAACTCTGTGTCAGAGTAGACTGTAGTGTGATAACCTTTTAAAAACATGTGATTGATTTTTATTTCTGCTGCATTATTTATTTTCCAGTGATTTAATCTTGAAAAATACTTGGAATGAGCACATTAATAGATATATTTCTCCTCACAACTGCATTTATGTTTATATATTATTCTTAAATTGTAAAACCTGTTTATTTCCTTTAATTTCAGGTATTATCTAAGGTTTTTGGACTGGTTTTGATTTCTGAGTCCCGAATGAATACGGAATGGATTAAAGTTGTGTACCTTCAGGGAAAAAAGGATAAACAAGATCCTTTTTTTTACTGTCAATGTGGTTAAACGGACCACATATTTTTTGTTTTACAAGACCATTTTGATTCTAATATTAATGCCTTGTTTTAGGCTAACAAAGGTTTTGATGTAAAATCCTTTCTATTAAATATATTTTTTTTTTACAAAGTGTAAACTGGTTTTTCTGTTCATTATTGCTGCGGTTTAGTTTCTTGTTTCTCATGATTTCAAAAAATGAAGAATTATCATAAAATTTATTGACATGTTTGATTATCTAAAGGTGCAATGAAATATGAAATGAATAGAAAAATGTCATACTGGAAAACAAGTAAATACTTTTTAAGTCATTCAAGATGTGTTTGAAATATGTAATTTAAATTTCTAAAATTCATGAAATTGAAAGGGATAGTAAATTGATTATAAAATTCCAAAAAGTTGAGAACCACTGTTGCTATGAAAAGTTTTATTTTTGAAGCCTTATATCTTCAATTAATCATGATTAAAAAATAAATAAAAACCTAAGTGCTAAATAATTATTCTAAGGAAGTAACTTCCATTATTGTTGCTATTTTTGAAGCAATTAGAGCCTCAGAAATTGTGGTTTGCTTGCATTTAACTTGGATATTATAGAAATAAAAACTTTTTAACATAACTTATCTGAAGTATGGTTTGTAAAATATATGTGTTCAGGAACTGGACACATCTTATTTTATCATTTGGTAGTAATCTCGTAATGTTGCCATTTATAGGTGGGCAGAATGTATTTGTATAATAATTACACTATTATTTTTAAGGAGGAATATTTTTTTTAAGATAAAAAATTTTGGATTCACTAAATGACTTATTTTCCCACATCTATTCTTAAAGTATTTTATTTTGTACAATTTAGAAGAGCAAATTAGAAACTCTAGTAAAAACAAGAATAGCTGATTGTTATTTTTGTCTTTTTAATTTGAAGTTTGTTTTGAAAATAAAACATTTTCATCTTCACCATTTCTAGAAATAGCAGCATATTTCAGGTAATTTTTAAGGAAACATTTATTCATTGACTTTAGCATACTTCTGAAAAAGTATTCTGTTAATCGCTCCTTGTGAAGAACTATCAAGAATTATTTCACTCTGTTGATGTTGGTTGCCATAGTTTTATGGTATGTTTTGATTTAAAAGTTCAGTGTTATTATTAAACTCTGTAAATTTGTTTTAGTAAAGAGCAATCTTTGTATTTACTAAAAGTTATTTCTAGGAGATATAAAAAATATTTAGAACTTCTGCATCATTTTGTGTAAGAGCAACAACAACAAAAATTTGTAAATTTTACTTGATGGCGATGAAAACTGAAATAATAGTATACAGAAAGAAAATGTGAATTTAGGTAATTACATCACAGAGATACGGATAATCTGAGACAAAAATGTTAGACATTTTTTTTAAGCTTTTAAAAAGACTTTCATGCCTGATTAATAATAATGAAAACGAATTAGTTTCTTCGTTTTGATAGAACATTTGCATTTATAAAGGATTTTATACTTTTACTTATTTATTTGCTTTGGATGGAAAAAAGAGTTATTTGACAAAAGGGAACATGCTGTTTGAAAATTAAATTTCCCATGATCCCATGAAACTGTATCAAAACTTTATCGAAGGTTGTTAATTTTTGCTTCTTTAAAAATTTTATTGGAAACAAAAGCAAGCAAGTGATATCATAAATCAAGCTTTGGTAGTGTAATATCAGACTTAATGTCTAAAACTTCATTTTTGAGCCATTTGGTATGTCAACTTCATTGTCTGAATATGAGAAATTTAAAGTCTGTTAGAAACAGCTGTTCTCTTGCTACATATTTTCAACAATAATTCAATTTGTTTTGATTAGCCTATGCAGAACATGATGTAAAGAGAAAAAAAATTCATAGAAAAGATTGCATATTTTTTATTAGCTGGACATGTAATGAAACTGTTAGTAATCCTATCTTGTCAAACTTAAAATACTACTTTAATTATTCCTTCACTCATAAAGTTAAGTCATCAATATGAAGAAACCATATTTTGCAGATAATTTAAAAATTAAACTAGTTTTTCTGTGTGAAATTTTTGCATTCATTAATAGATTTAAAAGCAAATAAAGAAGAATATGTGCCAACAGCTAATATAAGCATTTTAATTATTTACAAAACTGACAACAGGCAGTGTGGGAATTTAAAATATCCAGAGATTGATCAAAGTAATTTTAGAAATCTGTGTCTGGTAAAATAAGTGTTTTTATCCAGACTGCTTGCTTACTTATAAAGAGTTGGTTGCTAGGTGGCATTTTGCTTCCATATCAGATTATTTCTAGTATAAACAATCGCCAAATCCAATTGTCATTTTTGGAGATTATGAATGCAAAAATGGCAGTCAATCATTTGGTAAAAACAGGCTCAAAATTTTAAAGTATTATTTATAAATATCTGAAAATACGGAAGAATAAGGGCAAACTTAAAATTTAATTGGTCATTAAATAAATTTAAAGACCAAAGGTAGTGGGGACAGCACTCATTTCTGATTTTATTTCATAATTTTGATGTTTTCTGACGATAGTTTCAGAAACTAACACTAGCCCCTTTTTTGTTTTTGTACCATGTTAAAATTTACAGAATTATCTGTTCAATGATGTTTGATTTATCACCAACCTATTTTTAAAATTTGATACAATTTTCGTATGAGGACCACATGTTAAGTTTATTACGTTTTTAAGTTGTGTTCTGACACATAGATCCAATTCTTTTTTTTTCCAGATTCAAGAGGTTTCTAAATGTGTAGATTAATCAAATTTGAACACAATTCGAGTTTTTTTGGATTGTTTTAGTTGTATTTCTCGGGGAAAAAAATGCTTTTTAATATTTTCCACTAAAAAATATTTCGTGATACGATAACTCCCGAAAATCCGGATTCAAGAGGTCAAAATGTGTAGATTCATCAAATTTCGAACACAATTTGAATTTTTCGAACGATTCTATTTGTAATACTTCTCTGAAAAAGTTTTTTTTTTTTTTTTATAAATGTCTTTAATACTTTCCGAGAAAATATTTCATGATACGATAACTCCCGAATGTTTCGAATTTCCTACATAAGCATGGTTTATGTTACGTGGTGATGTCTTCCGTGCAATCTTTCGTTTTTACTAAATAAATCGATGTCAAGGGTTTTTTTTTTTTTTTTATTTATTTGCAGGAGTGGTCATTTTCTGCGCACGACAGACGAAACGTGAGCGATAAAGCTTTACGTTTCAATAACAAAAACAAGAAGGGGAAAGGAATTCTGCTTCCTCAACCGAAAAAAAGTTTCCGAAATTTGTTTTTCTTGGGAAGAAAAAAAAATAATAATACGGAACCAGTTCTGGATCCGGGAATGCTGGTGGATGTTTTCCAGTCGGGTTTCGTTTTTGTAGGGGTTATGCTATGGGAAGTGGAATGAACAATACATTCTTTGGACAACAGAAATACTAGATGCCCGAACCTGATTCTGCAAGTTTTAGACTTGTTTGGAATAGCACGCCAAAAAGAGTTAAACAATATCCAAAATTTCCAAACGAATAATTTAAAAAATTCTGGTAGTGGTAGATAAAATAGTTGTAAATTGTAGCTTTGTATACAAAGCATGGGTTCCTATCATTTCCAGTGTCCTTATGGATTATGAATTAAAACATCAAAATATTACTTGTTATTGCGGAATATTTACAGATATTTCCGTTAAATTTTGTTTCGCATAAATTCTGTTTTAAATTATTAATCAATGTTCCTATTATATTTAAATCCATCATAACTAGCACCAAGTTAATCGGCATTATCAAAAATTTAAAAGAAGATTCAAACTTCTAGTCCGAAAATGGTAGTATAATAATGTTTTAGGCTTGAATCGTCTACCTTTATTTAATTTTTAAAAGTTACTCTTAATTATATAACAGCGATAATATGAACACAAAAAAAATATTTAATATCATCGCAATGCGCGTGTGTATCAATGCAGTAACTAAAACAATGAAAAATATTTTTAAAATTCATTAAAATTGAAGGAAAAAATTGTACAGAAGTAAATTGGTTTCACCGAAAAGCTAATATTTTTTAAAGTGGAGCACAAATGGTTTTTGTGTGACAATATGCTCCGAAGGTATTACAGAAGCAAGTTAAAAATTTTGTTTACTTTTTAATTAATGTTCTAATTAACCCTTTGAGAGAACGGACGCACGCTTGACAATCGTCCTTAAAGGTTTAAAACTTTGAATTCCCCTTTCGGAGTGAGCACATACTGCCCAGGAAGTAACTATCTACCAAATTTGGTAACTCTAGGCGCAACGATCTATCCTCTAGAGCGTTTTGAATGATTTTTGCATAACATGCATGTCTCAATTTGCAAAAAGTATGGCAGCCTAAAAACACTATCGTATTAAAATAACGATATTTTTTGAAAATATCAATTTAACTCGGAAATTTAGGCATGTGAGGTTTTAAAAAAATATATTGGGTTCGTGAAGAGGAGGTACAGGCTTGGATAGACATAGATAATTCGGTTCCCACTAAACTCTATCTTGATGATGAAACAATCGAAAATGTACTGTGGAAGGAGAAAAATGACGAGGAAGAGGAAGGACATGGATAAAGATGAAGACGGCACTCAGACTAAGAGTGTTACGTGGAAGGAAGCAGAGGGAAAATTGCAGAAATTCCTAACATTCGTCGAGCGATGTAATCTATGTCAACACATGATGTTGTGAAGTTTCATTGCATATACACTGGGAATCAACTACGGCGACAATATTGTATATAGGCAGACTAAGAAATGCATAACTTTCATGTGATAATATATGCAGTAATTTTAAAATGTTTAATTTTCTTTTTCTGAAGTATAAAATTGCATATATGTGCTTTAACTTTTAATTATCTGTACGAATTCGATGCCATTTATTTAATCGTGGCCAATAGATCGGAAAACATGACCAAAGGATTTCGCATTCTGTTACACATTCTGCAGATGGCATCACAAGCCATGTACTGATGCTTTCTAGAAACATACCAATAGAGTGTGTATTAAAGTGCTTGTTAATGGGTTCCCCCTCCCCCCTCCAAATAACTTCTCGAGTTATAAAAAAAACCTCCCGATAAAGATTTTTTACAAACTCGCATCGCGAAAATCGGTTTCGTTGCCAACTTCGACACCTTTTTAAGAAAACTTCGTTAACTTTATTAAAAAAGTGAAAGACACAGTTAAGTTTTCTGGTTTCGGCTCAGTTAACAGAGACCTTGGTTGATAGAAGTCCGAATAATTATGGTTCTACTGTATTCAATTTTCCGGAAAAATCTCTTTAACATCATCGGCGAAGTCCCATTTCTTGTCGGCTAAAACATTCTAGTTTGCTTCAATGTTATTTCTTCCCATTACAGAACCATTCATAAGATACTCAATTGCTTTACTGCTGCCGGCCCGCTCAGGGACTTACACCCTTGCGGATAGGCCGGACCGGCATCACTAAATAATTGCTTTACTGCAATAGGTAAATTTTTACTGGAAAGCAACTTTTACAGGCTGTGCATTGCGTGCGCGCGTTTTTAGATTGATTTTAGGTTTTTGCCCTCCTACTTGTATTGCGTCCGTAGATTCAAAAGTCTTTGACCACACAAAGAAATTACCGAACAATATCAAACCAGGCCATTCCAAACCGAAACTATAGATTTGCATCTGCTGACAAACGAAAATCTCTTTTTAAAATTTTTTTTTAAGTCTTAAGATTTTTTAAAAATTAGACACATTTTAAGAATGACAGTGAAACTCTTTATGTGGTTTAAAAACCAAAAAAGCAACTCATTTGGAGCTCATAGTTTATGAATTTAAAGTTAGAGTGATGTAAACAGAAATTTGCAGTGCAAGAATAAACTTAAAAACTTACCTTAAAACTTTTGTTATTGCTTATTTTTTATCTGTGCCATCGGTTTGTCAGATAACTTAATTTGCTTAAAAGATATACTTTTCTTATTTTGCAATTCAAATTTTACTAATTTTTCCTATTAAAGTTGTCTCAAAGCTATTATACTCTTGTTTATCATAAATATGCATTACTGGCTTTAATTGTTTTAAAGGATTTGTCATTGGTCGATTATTCTTTTTTTTTTTTTTTTGCTTAAATCCTTGACGTTCATAGTACCCTAGGCTTACCCCTTATATAAAGAGCTTTCAAGGATAAAGGATTTATTGCTTACTGTTTTTTTATTGAAAATTGAAGCAATGTGGCATTTATATTTTGATTTTTAATATTCTCGCATCGATATGAAAGTTGTATGTTATGCAGTGCACAACCAATCCTGATAATATTTGGACACCTCTGTCAATTTTTTGTAATTTTGCAATATTTCCGTTCTGATGTTTAGAAAGGATTATTTTAGTTCAAAACCCCGTTTATTGCTCATTAATTCTATTTCAAGTTTGATGAAAATCAGGAAAATTTATGATTTTGTCGAGAACTATATTGAGATAACTCTCCAAAGAATTCGGACTCGGATTATTCGGATGAAAAATTGTTTATTTAAAGTTAATTCTTTTCAACCAAATAATGATAATTACACATTTTATTAAAATTGTCAGAAGTTTTAATTCAGAATCTTTAATCGTTTTGAAACAAAACGGCAAAACATTTGGAGATTTAATAAAATATTTCCAAATTTGACATTCTGGAAGTGTTTTTCTTTTTGAATTGGATAAATTAAAGGCTGGCATTTTCATAATATTAGAGGTAGTTTACATGCATTTTATCTCAAATACGTTTTGAGATCAAATGAATTTGAAGGTGAAAAATAACGATCTAAACAAAGAGCATGCTAATTGCAAAGATTACTGCTAAGTTCCTTTTTTTTTTGTAAAAATTCAATGTAAGGATATCTTTGCATATTACAAGAAAAAGCGATGTTTTTATTTTTTAAAGAATGAACCTGAAATGTGTATATATTTCATTAGTGGTCCTCTTTGTAAATTAAAGCGTCCTATAATTCTTTAGAGAAAAAATCTGTGGGAACATTCCTTTGAGCACACAATTTATAACCTTCAAATTTGTTCAAAAACTTATGGAAGCAACTCTACTGCTTTAGAGTTAGAAATGGCACATAAAGAAATAAATTCCGAAGGCTTTTTAAAAAACTGGTTTTACTTCTAAGAAAGAGAATTCGGAAGGTCCCTGCATCATAAACAAAAAATCGGAGGAATAAGTAAAGGAAAAAGTGAGAATACAGTTAAAATAATCGCCTTGGTAATATGATTAATTTTCTGTAGTTAAACATTAAGACTGTGTAATTATAAGTGATGACGTTCCAGTTGTTTCCTTAATTCGTGTAAAATAATAATTCTTAAACTGTAATTCGTGACTCCTTATAATCCTTGATGGCTTCGTATTCGATTTAAAAATAATCCTCTTGTATCGACTCTAAGAAACGATAAAGGTCACTTTATTCTATATAATTTACAAACGCATTTTCATCATTGTAGCATTTGTTCCTATCAAATTTTGGTTCTCTTACTGGCAGGTTTTAATTGACTGCCAACGAAAATTTTTATGACATTCTTTCTAAACGCTAATGCAATTCCAAAGTACTTATTTGTGTGCAACAGGCTTTTCCTGACTTAACTAGTTAGAGCTAGTGCACCAAAATTTGAAAGAATATGCAACATCATTCTTCACATTAAAAGTTTAAATTTAGTGATATTAGTAATTTAGTTTTAAATCAGCAGCAGTTTTTAGTGATTAGTTTAAAGTCGACTTTTACAACCTTTGTAATAATTTTAAAGCCTTTTTAAACAAGATATTTGTTGTTTTCTTCGAGAAAAAAAACTAAAAAATACTATGTAAGTTATTTATTATATCCTATTTTTATTAATGCCTATTTTTTATAATTTTTAACTTATTTTTCGAAGTTTCAATTTTGTTTATTTATTATATCTGTTCATATCCTCTTATCCATCTGTTCCTATTTGTAATGTACCCATTACAAACAGGAACATGTCTCATGGGAATGAATCTTAACGGATAAAGACAACCTTGTTTTTATTCATGTTTGTTACTTTTTCAGATCATAAAGTCTGTAGTCAAAAAGCATTACAACCCTGTAGTTAGAAATGAAATGAAAGAAAGAAATATTATTTAATAAATGCAATAAAAACAGTTTAATTATATTAACGTTTCGTCTTGAAGCAACACGAGAGCTATTTTGAGACGGACCTTGCAATTTCAAGCCATGTTCATATGATGAGGGTGATACCTAAGCTGACCCTCCTCTCTCCATATTTCTTTGCCACCAGTGAGAGGACGTTTAATCTTGACGGCAGGTTTAAAGTTCAGCGGACTCGCATACAAGGTGACTTTTTAATGGAGATCTCCAAGCCGAGATCTTGCCAACAAGCTGCCACACTCCCAAACAAATTTAGTATTTGAGTTTAAATATTTTTTTTTACGAGAAGATCAAAGTGACGAACAATTTTGTATCCTTGAAGACAAGAAATTTATCATTTTTTAAAAAATCTGTTAAACCATATTGCTAAAAAGATCAGATACGCAACTGTGTTACTTTTATTGAAGAGGAAAAGACAGAATTTCTTCGACCGAGGAAAACAAAATCCTCTGTTTGGGTTATCTTTTTCTGTCATCTTATTAAAATTCGGAACACGAATAGGAACTTATCTACTTTTAGAAACTGAAAGGCCAGCTTGTTGATCGTTCTAATGAAAATACAGGTCGTTTCAAGGTTATGTAACGGATAACGTATTTCACAAGCAGGATTAATTTTTTATTCCGGAAAATGTTATTTTGTTACAAACGTACTCGGCTTTTTCAAACTTTCAACGAAATGAATCGATCGGTTTTGGAGGCTTGGTTCTCTTGCGAACTCTTTTAAGTTAACATTGAAGATGCACTTCGCCATTATACCGGGAAAAAAATATTTGTTCTTTTAAATTTCCCTTTTCTTATTTTATAAAATCATCCTTATGTTTTAAAGAGGAATGAAATGAATAGTAATAATATGCAGCTGAAATAGAACTCTCCATGTTAAAGGTTAATCTTTGTTTAAGTCGCATAGAGATTTAAGTCGTAAAGAGATTAAAAAGCACTAGTACTGTTCAGCAACGGATTCCGTGGCTACCACTTTTGGACGATTTTACACCGGAAAGGGATGTCAGGCAATGAGTCATATGAGCGCATTTCCGGAGCTCTTTGTTAGATCACGTTCAGTAAAATGTAAACATCACCCTTCCATTCTTCACTTCCCCCCATTTTGATGGAAATAACTCCGCCCGGCGCATGCGCAAAAGTGCGGAGGGTTTCCGAAGCCGTTGCTAAACAATAAACGATAATGTACAGCATGGATGTAGTGGAGGTGGAACGGCGTTCCGGCACTGCTTTTTTTCAAAACAAATAAATAAAAAAAAATTATGAAAACGTCCTTAAAACAGCGAAATTTTTATCTCGCAAGTTAGAGCGTTCCGGAACTGTTTATTTTGCGACTACACCACTGATGTAGAGGGTTGTTTTAATTTAAGTTAGCCTATTCCGAAGGCTCTAAAGGGGTTCTATGGAAAAAAAAGGGGTTCTGTTCTCTAAAAGGAACCTCATTTCACTAGAATGTAGTACAAACGATGCGTTCTATGAAAAAAAGAAAACTCGCATGAAAACGGTATTTTGGACGAAAAAAGACTTGACGTTGAGAACTGAATTTCGGCATGGTTTTAGTTAAACTATAAAAATCTTAAATGAATTATGCCATTTTGCTTCAGTAATAAAAAAAATTATCTTCAAAAATCACCTTAGATATTGGGGCAGTGCCACGTATTGATGGAAATTTTATTTTATTTTTTTTTCTCTCTTTCGGTTTCCACAGAGGGCATTCGGAGCCAAAGAACCGGCTCTAGAGCCTTCTGAATAGGCGAACTTTAATTATAACAACCCTTCATTCAATCATTTATCTTCAATCTCCATCTGATCTTCAATCATTTATATATTACAAGAAATATTTAGTTTTCTGGAATTTAATTTGAATTCTTGGAATTCGAGTTATTCTTATTTATTTAGGAACGCAAAAATCGTCACGAGCCTTTAGGATTTCAAAAACTCCTTTTATTTTCAGGAGCTTTAAGTAATCCTCTCAAATAAGCAGTTCTTTTCCGGTTGTATTACCATTATCTCACAAGAAATTCGAAATTAGAGCCATCATGATCTCACAAGCCAAATGTAAACATTTCTCTCTCTCTTTTCATTTTAACAATCTTGAAAGTTAACATACATCATTTCCAATTTCTTAGAGACCACGATATTTTTCTTCAAATTTTGTATTTTGGTATTTCACCGAAGGTCGAATATCTGATATTTAAATCTTACTCCAAATGAGGTTTTCTCTCCGAATGAAAATTTTTATCTGCCGAAATGATCCACGTAGCACTGAACTTTTTTTTCTTCAAAATTCTTTAAGAGAAAATAAATCCATATTTCTTTTTCAAGTATTACCCAGAAAATAAACAGCATATTCTAGTAATCTTGCTACAAGAAAAATATATCATTGTTTTTGGTTGAGCATTTCATTTCTAATTTACAAAAACACTATTGTAGATAAAACAACAGTGAACAAATTTTTATTAAAAAAAGACTGTTTTTATTAAAATTCTATTTATATTTTTTGTTGATTAATTCTGCTATAATAAAGGGTGACAGAAAACAAACAGTATAAGTATTGGATACATACAGTTTTTCTGAAACCTTCGAAAAGAAAAAAAATTAAGGCTTACTAGCTATCTGTTTAATTTAAATTTTTCAAAACATTTTTAGCCATTAAAGTTTTTTTTTTTGCGTGTCCTGTTTACTAGCATTTGAAAAATTTAAATTTATCATTTGAAATTTAGTAGTTTATTCTCAAAACCCGAGCAGCTTTGGACAGAATAATAATTTTAATGAAATAATGTGTGGCACTTGTAGAAAACAAAGTATACCTTTCTGTAAAGAAAAGTGAATATTGATTAGGACATAATTGCATTATCTTAACAAGAAAATACTCTATCAGTCACGGTTATTAGTTTTGTATGTACAAACAGCATTCTAATGAAATTTCCGATCATTGACTAGGTGAGTCATTCTTGTAGGTAAAGAAACGGTTTCTTGAAAAATTGTATCATTGATTCGTCTGGCATTTTTCCAATGAAACCCGATACTATAGTTGGCTAATCTCTAGGGTTCGAGATGCCCTTCAAGTAATAAACATTGTCTACTGACTGACGTCAGGACAGAACAGCTGAAATAAAAGAACTTCTATTTCATTCGAGCATGTTGCCCCTTCCCTGCGCGCGTCGGTGGCATGTTTTCACAACAGATGTTTCGAAACGTAAACTGGAATAACAACTTTTATCGGGTTTGCGAGTTCAGGTGCGGAGTCGGCGCCATTTTCGCACGCATAATCAACAGTTTGTTCATGTCTGTACGTTCTGGTTAACGGTACTCAGAGCCGGCCTTTAGCCGATTGGACCAATTGCTCCAAATAGGACCCCGCGCGAGAATGCAACGAAGAATGTGCTCAAATTTATTCAAATTAAAATTGAGTATCATTTTGATTTCAAAACATTATCCTCAGAAATTTTTTCATGCTTTTAAATTCGTTTACAAACCAATGTTGTCCAATTTTTTCTGGAACCGGCTGACTGTTTCAGAAGTCAAAAATTGTAATTTTTTCCCTAGGTTTCTGAATTGTTTTCGTTAGTTAAATACGTCCGTACTTTGTGTTCCTCAGTGATCATGAAAAAATAACTTTATAAGGCCCTTAATTCCCTCGAGGACTTAATTTCTCTATAATGCATCCAATCATAAAAACAATGAAAAATTAAGCATTTCTAGAATTAAAAAAAATTAAGTGAAGTTATTAAAATTATTGTTTTAAACTTATTAAAATTTTAACAATAAATATTATTTTATTTATTAAAATTTCATATTCTTTATTTATTTATTATGTATTATTTATTAAAACTTAAATGTATGGGGTTAATCCAAAATGTTTCCATTTGGGTCTCGCATCTAGTGAGGCCGGTCTTGACGGTACTTATTTATTATTATTTTTTTATCGTCTGACGTTTTCTTGTTAGTAATTAAATTTAAAAAGTTGTGTGAAAATTTTCGAAATGGTTTTTATAATTTCATAATCCGAAACGGCACAATTTAAAAAGTAAGAACACTTTGAAAGAATAAATTAAATTAGTTAAGTTATTGAGTAAACAACTGCTTTCATTTTGCAGTTATTTATTTATTTTTTTTGTATTGGGAACTAAAAGGGTATCTGTTGATAAATATTGACCAGTAACAAAATAATAATAACCGAGAATATTTTAAATTAAAAAAAAAACCTGTTTATTTTTCTAAGGATTGGACACTTAATCATGTCATCTTTTTAACCAAGGGTTAATTTAGTAATTGTATTTTTCTTTTTCATGGTTCTGCTGGGTGCTTGATTTGAAAATTGTCGGATAATTCGTTTTACATTAGAAAATAGCACAATAGAATTAAAATAAAAAAAAGTGCATATCACCACTTTGTACTGAAGGGAGCAGGCACTTTCGTACATATTTAAAAAGATGTCAAATAAAGAATATTTAAGTTAAACTCCCCTATTAACAACAACAATTCAATATCCCCATGTGGAACATGTGCTCCCCTCCAGTCCAAATTTGCCACTGAACCCATACTGATCTATTTTTATAAAACCCTCAAGGTTGTCCTTTCCATGAAAAAATAAAAAGGAATTTATATCCCGCTAGGCTCCTCAAACATGGATCTAAGAAAAAAATTGAATGAAAATTAAACATAGTGTGAGATTTTAATATAAAAGGAAGGCTGTTTAAAACAGAAGGTGTACAGAAAACTTAGAGAGAGACGATTTTCGAAACTTAACAGTAGTTGTAAATTTAAATACAGGTGAAATGTTTTGGAATGGTCAAATGCAAGCACAAAGAGAATTATCTAAATATCATAATGATTCACATGTCATGTTTGTATCAGCTTATGTTGAGTAAACAGCTTTTTCCAGGTACGCAGTGAGGCTGAAGGAACAGGTGCTATTGCTAATAGCATGAATGACGAATGTTTCTCCGACTAAAGAATGCTATTAAACTGTGTCGACACAGATATTTTGCTATAGCTTATGGTTTGAAGCAAAGTTTGATAATTCTTTGCGTTTTCAAGTCCACTCTATGGGGAAGGTTAAATTTTTCAAATAATTTTTGTTCAAGTCACGTGGTAATATATTCCAATGTAATGGAAGCATGGAATTGTCTATCTAATTTTTTGGCTGTTCTTCATTGAAGAATTTTATTCTGATTATAACAAAGTATGAATAGTTTTGTATTAAATATTATTTTACGTGACATTTACTTTGTAAATCAGTAGTTAAAAACTGAAAATAGCATTTATAAATTGGTAATGAATATCTAAAGAAACAAAAAAGTGAGAAAATCTAAAGAGACAAAGAATAATAGAAGCAATTCAATTGGTGTGCGCAAGTGCAGCATCATCCAGGAAAAAATTGCAAAAGTACAAAATAGATAAAAATATTTAAAAAAGTAATTAAAAATGTGGAAAGGTACAAAATGTGAAGATGAAGTCATGTCTGAGTCATGTGAAGTGAAATGTCTGATGAAGTCATTCACCAGATTCTTACCTCTTGTCGTTGTCTAGTATTATTTTGTACCTTTCCACATTTTTAATTACTTTTTTAAATATTTTTATCTATTTTGTATTTATAAATTGGATTACTTTTTGATAATCTTAATATAAATCAAATTAATTGTATGTATTATTGTTCCAAATCTTCTCGTAAGCAAATGGAACGATTTCAACCAAACTTGGTATAGCTAAATAACCAAACTAAACTGAGTAAAAATAATAAATATTTACCGCATCTGCTGAAGGAGAGGTGAAAGCTTTTTAAAACATTATAAATGGTTAAAATCCTGGAACATTTGGGAATATTCTAGAATATTTTCGAACAATTTTACATTTTTGGAAATTCGTAGAACTTCCTAAAATTTGCGAAAATATATTCCGCGTTCTAGATCGTTCTCGAATAGTTTTGAACATTATTGCATTTTGGAACAATTTAGAACATTACACAACATGATATAAATTTTTGAAAATTGTAGATTAATCTACTTTCTATTTTTCTGGATTATTCTTGATGTTTCTGTAAAATTCTGAAATATTATAATTGAATTAGTTATTTGTATATTGCGCATCAGTATGGTCTTCTTATCTTATATAACTTATGACTGACTGTGACAGTTTTCTCAATGCTCGCGTAACATCCCTGCATGATTGATTGATGAATTATTAAATCAAGTTCAAACTTAAATTAAATTGTATATATTTGTAACAGCAGCCAGTGATGAGTGTGTGTAATCGAAGCACACGGTCGCGATGGACCACAATCTTCGAACGTAAGAATTGAGGCACTTAAAAAATACCTATCAAAGTGCTTTTACCTGATATGGAAAGAAACTAGTATTGCTGCGCGAGACTGAAATAGAAGTATCATTAATTAGTGAGATTGCATAATCATCGCACACATGCACTCATTCATTCTCCTTTTGCTCATTTCATTCACTCAACCACTCATACCAATAATGGGAACGTGTATATAGCATATCTGTACAGTTGCATTAGTTATTGCAATGTATACTGTCTTAAAATTTTAAATACATGTTCTTTCTTCAAATTTCTTACGTTTTCGTGATTTGGCTGGGGGTTTTTTGGGATTTTCAGCAACAAAGGCTATTATCCCCTATTCATTCCAAAGTTCTTTTCAATCCGAAATAATAAAAAAAAGATGAAAATTGCCATCAAAAGACGGGATAAAATTATTGCCGATCCGATTCAGTCAAGAGGGGAAAAAAATGGCGAAAACTGAAATCTAACAGGAGGAATGCAAAGAAGGTTGATGTTTGTTGTGGAAAGTTAATTTCAATTTTTGTAAAAAAAAATAAAAAATAAATAAAAAATTGATTGATGTTTAAAGAATTTATGATCCCTTGCAACGCCAGCTAGTGTCAGATTTGTCAAGCTTTTCACCATTAAATCATCGATTAATTTTACTTTTTTTTAAATGAATTGCACTCATAATTTCACAAACAAACCAACATTATTAACACATAAATAACTGGAATAAAAAAGGATTTTGAAAAGAAAATGAAACATATCAGTCAGCAATAAAAATTATTTCATCTTAAAATTTCAATCTCTATCCTATTACAAATTTTGGGATTCTATATTGTTGGCATTTTATTCGTTAAAAATGGCTTTTTGATGAACACAAGGGACACAGAAAATTCTAAATGCTCATTAACTAAGAAAATAATTTTTAAAAAGGGCAGTTAGAAATCATAAATTTTTAAAATTTTTTTAACAAGATATGCACTTCTCGAAATTTCAATGAAATTTATGCAATAAAGAAATTATAAAACATTAGAATTTTTTTTCTCCTATTGATCCAAACATCAAAATTTTAGTATGGCATAGTACACAAATCTGATAATTTGTGTAACGGAAAGAGGTTGGAATAAGATTCTTTTTCTTCTTTACACAGCATTATAAATTTTAGTTTGAATCACAATGATGATTTATACGAAAGAAGAAAATGTATTGTCGTTTTGCATGCAGAATATTTTTTTATTCCCTAGTAAATACCTCGCACTATTTTCATATTATTCAATTTTCTTTAAAGATATATGACCATAGGGAAGAAAAAGCGAACTGACATTGATTTAAGATTTAAAATAAAGATGACTATCTTGCATTCAATAGTGCAGAGGTTCCCAACCTATGGTACGCGTACCCCTGGGGGTAAGCGAAGGACTAGTTGGGGGGTACGCGAAATCAAAGTTGGTAATGGCAGAAGCAAGGAAAAATAAGGAATTAAAAAAGTTACAGAATTTTGGATCCCCAAGTTAATACTTGCTATTTACTTAATAACTATACCGCTTGCAAAATTAATTATTACAGAGTGTAGTTTTAAGCCATCCTTATAAGTTAATGCGAAATTATTACAATACCTACTGATTTCATTTGTTTTGGTTGGTTTCAGCTAATACGATTGTTAAAAAGCAATAATATGTTAAATCAAAAGTAAGTCCTGCAAATGTTGTTAATTCGAGTCATTTGACTCTTAAGCATTAACTCTTACTTTAAGCCCTTAATACTTTGATCTAAGCCCGTATATTACTGATAAAAACTTCTTTGCATGGAAGGATGGTTGGTAATGGGGCAAGGATAAGACAGTAGGGGGTACGAGAAAATATAAAGAATAATAAAGGGGTACGCGAAGGAATAAAGGTTGGGAATCCCCTGCAATAGTGCATCAATAAAATATATCTCCCTCTCTCTGCTAGCCATTTGGGACCTGTATGCTTAGTTATATTATCATCCCGTTTTGAAACAACATGAGAGCTATTTGGGGAAGGACCTCGTGAATTTTAACCCCAGTTAGATGACGAGACTTGAGGTGGCACCCCCTCTCTAAACCTCCCCGCTACACCAGCGGGAGGATATTTGACCTACGACGTCAAATTTAAAGCGCAACGGAGAGTTGGGTTTCGAACCTGGAGCACTCCTGCCCCAAAACAGAGTCCTTACCGCTAGGCCACTGCGGCCTCGAACCTGTATGACCGGATAGTCGTGACAATAACATCTCTACTATGGTTAGTTAGAAAATGACCATCACTGTCCCATACAGCAACCTCTTCCGTAGGAGGTATGTACTTTCATCGGAAATATGGTAACACAATTACACCACCGTTACTGTACCTTCCAGAGAAACGAGAACCCGCTTACTTTTGGCGACTTCTCATCCCCATATTTGGGTCTTCCCTCCCGGAGGAATTCAATGTTGTGTAAGATGTTTCACTAAAAATATGTCCTGGAAATATATTTTTATCCAATTTCAGATCAGCCTGCAAGATTTGTTAATCTATTCTAACCAACAATGACGTATTATTGCTAGAATTCAAATATTACGAAAATGTGCCAATATTTAAGAGATGCAAGTTCTGTAAAAAAATATCTCTTTTATCGAATTCAAGATTAACTTACGCTTTTTGCTTATGCAAATGGTAAACTTTAGAATAATAAGAAAGATTCTACGAATGAGTGTTTATTTATGCATTTGCTTTTTCTGATAAGATAATTCGCGTATTTAATGTCCGGACTTGCAATAAGATTTTAAAACATGTGAAGAATATAAATATCAAGGGCGGATTAAGCTTTCTTGGAGGCCATTGCGGCTAAAATTCTTGGGAGCACTCTGAACACATATTTATACACTTATACATGTTAACTAGTCAGTCATTACGTTTTTAAATGGTATAATTTCGCATACTTTTCATCATGATAACTATTTTTATTAATAATAACTGTGTTTTATATATGATTGCTGTATTCCCATTCCCTAACCCAGGAGGGTCGTCTCAACCCAATGATTGCAGAGTCTTTTGAAGACTCATGATTGCTGTATTATTCAGTTTTTAACTAGTTTAATTAGTTTTTAGTGAAAATTAAGATTCTTTTAATTGAATATTCTTAAATTTATATCTGAAATCCGCGCACTACTGATCATACTCAGATCCCGAAACCCTCCGCGCTTTTGCGCATGCACCAGGCGGCGTTCATTTCACTAAAACAGGGATAAAGTGAAAAATGGAGGGGTGGATGTTTACATTTTACTTAGCGCGACTTAAGAAAGCACCCCGGAAATGCTCTCATCTTATTCATTGCCTCACCCCTTTCCGGAGTAAAATCGTCCGAAAGTGCTATTCTCTGCATTTTGAATCGATCAGTACAGTGGCAAATCTAGGATTCGGGTCTGGGGTGGGGGGTGGGGGCTGAGGTCATAAAAATTTTGTATCGTAGTGACGAATGTCAAACCTCATGGCTTATATAAACCAAAACACTTTAATTTTACAGGCTTTCCTCTCCTGACAATATGAATCATAAAGAACACTACAATACTTTCGATGATTTAATAAAAAATACAATGAAATAGCTGGCCAAAAATGTTTTAGACCGCGCCAACGCTACAAGTGCAAGTGGAATGACTAGAAAAGTAGGAAAATTTTCGAGCCTGTCAAGTCAGAAATTATTTATTACTATTTTATTACTATTTTTTAAAAATGAAAATTAAGATCAAACACTTGTAGTGATTTTAAATTAAATCAAGAATTTTGGTTTAGCTCTGGGGGGGGGGGCTGCAGCCCGATAACCCCTCCCCTGGATTCGCCACTGGATTAGTACATAAATATATCCGTAAGTATTATTGACAGAGTTTATAGATTTTTTTGTTTGACAAGAAAAGCATTATCTTCTTAGCAAATTTCTTTGGATATTGTAGTTGAATAAAATAACTATTATCATCTATACAACATTCAATGAGTCATAAGGTCAAAACGGTCATTAATTTAATAGTAATACTGAAATATGATAACTATGAATGGAGAAATTTTAGGATCTTTTTAGGAAATAGAATTTGGAATTCCAATGCCAGAGCCTGAAACTTAAGACATATTTTTTATATGCCAAAATTCCGACAAATATAAAATTCTAATATTAGAGCTTTTTTCGAATAAACATTTTAAAGTTTATTTTCATCAAACTATAGGAAGTTGTTGTAAATATATAAGAATTTAAACTGATTATTGATTTTTATTTCTTTTTATTTTAGAATTGCGTTGAAGATATTAATTGCGGTATGCTTTCATATCAATATTTCAGATACCCACATTGTTAAAAAAAGAAAGTACACTTCATGGATTCAATACCTTTTTTATATAATGAAATCTAAAGAAATAATTCAAGAATCGATTATCGCAATTATTACAAAGAGAACGAATACAATTATTTAGAACACTGAATTAATACCCTTACTCTTTTTGTTGACCTATACAAAAATTTAATAAATTTTAAGAAATTGGATTTTCGGAAATATTACTTGGAATTAGGATATAATACTTTGAAATTAAATCTAGATAGCGAGATAAAATGGCGCGTTTTCTATACTTATAAAAGGCAATGTTTGTGTGCGTGTGTTGTGTGTGTGTTTGTCTGCGATGTCCAGACGAATCTATCGCACTTACAGCCATGAAATTTGGCACACAGGTAGTCGTATTGGTGACTGAATGCACCTCGAAGCTGAAATTTTAAATTTTAATCTAGAATTTTTTTTATTTAATGTTTTGTGTTGTTTTGGTTGATTTTTCGCACTAATTTCTCAATAGAATGGTTTCGAATAATTGTACGACAAAAATAGATAGACCATCGGAAAGAGCACGCGAATTCCGTTCTAATGAAGTTAGTTTTGAATTTCTAACGTAATTTACTGAATTTTGAGAATTTTTTTTAAAAAATAGCCAGTTTTGCCATCTAAATGTTAGTTTTGTGTTTAAATTTGTTGCATCCGACTTTCTAATAACACTATTATTTTCAATTTTTTTCAGCTTATAACTAGAACGGTTCTTTCAGCTTTAAAACAAGAACTGTTAAAATATCTTTCCCCGTTTTTTTTTAAATTAATTTCTTTCTGGGCCGTTGAGAGTTATTTTTTCTCGATCGAGTTCCTCGCGCGGCACTTCTTCGGAACGTTGATGCCAATTTTGATTGGTGGACGCGCAGGATACGTCATGACCTTCACCGGAATGAATTACTTCGATTATTATTTTCGGATTTGATTTATATTCTGCTTGCTGTATAATAATCATTTTCACGTTCCAATTTTGTAATATTGTTTTGGATTAACGTACTCTGTACTGTAGCACGAAAAAAAAAAAAAAAAA
>BGPR01006305.1:0-46439 GCA_013235015.1 Araneus ventricosus | reverse complement strand
AAAAAAAAAAAAAAAAATAAGCAGGAAAATCAAAAAATGTGTATCTTTTGTTCTGATTTTGTTTTCAAAACTTTTTCATGTCATTGTGGGCGGTTTTTTCTTTTTCTCATTTTGTTAAAGTCCTGATTCCACGGGCAACGCCGTGCGCGTATTTGTTAGAAAAACTTTTCAAACTGCACCTTTTCGTTAGACAAAACGTATCTAATTCCCACCGTAAAAAATTTAGTTTTCAGACAGTGTTTTAAAGCGTAGAATGTTATCTGTTTATTATTTTAAAACGAAAGCAGACAAAAAATCTGTCGAGAGGTTTATTTCTTAGCCTTATGCTATAAACAAACTTTCATACGTTAACGTAATCTAGAAGCTTTGGATGTTTCATATTTTAACAAGATTTCTCATTTCAGGAATATATCTTGATGGCCAGATTGTGATAAAAAACATAAAGAATGTTCTGAAGTGACTGTGATAATAGGTTTTCGATAAGAGATATGGGGGGGGGCGGATGTAAAGCGGAGTGATTTATTTTCCTTTTCCGACATACCGGTTACTCGAAATATATTGATCGAAAGAGTATTGAATATCTAAAAAGACAAAAAAGTATGAATATCTAAAAAGACAAAAATTAATAGAAGCAATTTGATTGGTATGCGCAAGTGCAGCATTATCCAGGAAAAAATTGCGAAGTAAAAAAATAAATAAAAATATTAATAAAGGGAATTATAAATATGGAGGAGTAAAAAAGATAAAAGAGGATATTAAATATCAGACCTTAAAGTTTTTTTTCCTCTACAGAAAACCTATTCCATTTTTGAATCTGCATGGATGTCTGGCCTCTGATGAAGTCATCCACCAGATTCTTATTTCTTGTCATTGTCTGCTATTATTTTTTACTCCTCCATATTTATAACTAGCAATACGCGCATGGCGTTGCCCGTGGAATCAGGACTGGGGAAAAAATGACAACAATGATACGAAAAAGTTTTTAAAACAAAATCAAAACAAAAGATACACATTATTTGATTTTCCTGCTTATTTTTTTTTTCGCGCTACAGTACAAAGTACGTTAATCCAAAACAATATTACAAAATTGGAACGTGAAAATGATTATTATACAGCAAGCAAAATATAAAATTGAATCCGAAAATAATAATCGAAGTAATTCATTCAGGTGAAGATCATGACGTATCCTGCGCGTCCGCCAATCAAAATTGCCAGCTACGTTCCGAAGAAGTGCCGCGCGAGGAACTCGATTGAGAAAAAAACACTCAACCGTCCAGAAAAAAATTAATTAAAAAAACACGGGAAAAGATATTTCAACCGTTCTTGTTTTAAATCCGACAGAACCGTTCTAGTTATAAGCTGAAAAAAATTGAAATTAATAGTGTTATTAGAAAGTCGGGTGCAACAAATTTAAAATCAAAAGTAACATCTGGATGCAAAACTGGGCATTTTTTAAAAATTTCTCAAAATTCAGTAAATTGCGTTAGAAATTCAAAACTAACTTCATTAGAACGGAAATCGCGTGCTCTTTCCGATGGTGTGTCTATTTTTGTCGTACAATTATTCGAAACCATTCTATTGAGAAATTAATGCGAAAAATCAACCAAAACAACACAAAACATTAAATAAAAAAAATTCTAGATTAAATTTTAAAATTTGGGCTTCGAGGTGCATTCAGTCACCATTACGACTACCTGTGTGCCAAATTTCATGGCTGTAAGTGCGATAGCTTCGTCTGGACATCGCAGACAAACACACACACACAAACATTGCCTTTTATAAGTATAGATTCCCTTTATTAATATTTTTATTTATTTTTGATCGAAAGAGTGTTATGACAAATTTGCAGTGTCAATTGTGCACAAGTCATTAACACATGCTCATTCTCGGACAATCATGATTTGGCATCCGGCTGTATGGATGATAACCACAAACTTTAGAAGAGGTTGCAACAATGTAAACCTTATCCATAATTAAAAGTACCTGGATATCTGGAAGTCCATTACTACGAATGGCTGCTGAAGTATTAGAAAATCGGTGAAAATTAAGCTAATCAACCACTCTCATTGTTGAAATGACAGCTTCGTGAGGAAATGTTTTCTTCATGATGGCTGAGTAGCTTCTCAAGCCAGGGGAAGTGACTATCTACTCTAAAGGAATTAACTAAACAAGAGTATATCTGAAAAAGGCTTTTACATCTGGCTAGTTTGGAGAGTTTCAAGAATAACTGAATTTATCGTGATATTTATCTTAAAAACAGAAAAGCATTCGTATTATCAGGTATACAACGAATACTGTAAATAAACACTTCAAAGAACAATATGAATGGCTCTTGGTCAGTTGGATGTATAATTTTGCTTATGGATAAATCAGTAATTTAGCATTTAAACAGAGTCTAAAGCTAATTTTAAACCCATTTCTTACAAATAACATTATACTGTTAGAGAGTTAATAAAACATTTTATAAGATAATTAAGAATTTTGGTATTATACAAATACAGAAAAAAATATGCACACAAGTGCAATGGATACTGATTTTTCTATTAAAAAACTAGATCTTCTAATGATATCTGAACTTAAGAAGTCAGAGTATCTGCGAAGTTTAATATCCCTATTTGAATTTTGCTGTTATGAATGAAGAACAAATAATAATAATCAAACAAAGAAAAGCAAGCGATTTTATTTATCAACCACAAATCTGCAGAATTATTTTTTAAACTAACATTTCATATTTCAAGTTTAAAGAACTTCGGTAATTATTTTGGTTAACGAGTTTCAACAACTTTTATGATGCATAGTTCATTGTAGTTAGTATTAGATGTATAGCAAGTGTTAGAATAAAAGTATTTCCTTCTCGAACAATCTCGACCTGGAATGAGGTTACAGTGCGTTGTTTAGCAGCAACTGAATTATGAGGGCAGTATTTTGGCGAATATTTTTTATTTAAATACTAAAGGAAATTAATTAAATACTTTTCACGTTTATTTATAAATGTACGATAAATACTTGGCGGTGAATAAATAATATTTTTTTTGGAAACAAGAGAAAGAAAGTTCTGCAAGAAAAATTGCCTCAGCCAGTGCGGTTATTTGGAACAAGAGCGATAACTTGCGTAGGAATCACATTGCGGAACACATATTTTCAAAATCATGTATTCATGGTAAGAGTTAGTAGAGAAATTCTACTTTTGTTAACGGAGTTTAAAAAAATTTCAAAAATCCAGTAAATGGAAATTTATAATAACGTGTTCCTTTTAGTAAAGTTAAAAACTTCATAATCAGTAACATACAGTCTGTTCTAAATTTCAATTGTTAATTCTTTAACATTTCAGAAAAATAGAATATTTGTTTGGTTAAAAAGTAGCTTAACTTCTGTCCTCTGTCAAAGACGTATTCTAACTAAATTTTTATGTCTCAAACTATTCTACTGACAGATTATATTGCTATTTTGTAAGAAACGATAGAAATTTGAAAAATTCTATATTTCAAATAAAATGAATAGTTCTCCGATTTTTTTGCATCATATTAATTGTAATCTATTTGATATTAATTATAATTTTAAAGCTTTTACATTTATATTAAAAAATTTTTAATGTTGTAAATAACAGAAAAAAATAAGCGTCAGAATACTGAGTTAGTGTGAGCTAAACCCACATCAAACACCTGTTCCAATAAAGGAAGGGAAATAGCCATTATGAAAACTAATATTTTACTCTGTAGAAGCAATCAATTGTTCTTTAGGACATGATTGGAATAGGAGGAAACTCTGAACCTTTGAGGAACAGAAAAGCGGTTAGTCAACTTAAAAGAAAAAAAAATGGGCTCTTTGATTTTGAAATCAAGATTTTACTTCCTCTGTTTTGGGGTTATTGAAAGAGAGTGTTTTGACATAATAGCTGTTTAAGTTATTGCTTCAGTCACCTGTCTCAAGCAGCTGATGGTGTTACAAAACCGAATTTTGCAATGATTTGCCTTGCAGACTGTAATTTTGTAGTTGTTTTCTCTCTTATTAAATGTTATAACAGTAGAAATTCTGTTTCTCAAGTCCAATAAATTTGACCTGCCGGCGGGGGGGGCGGACATAAAAAGAAACACTAAAGGCAGTGTCTTCCAAGAAAGAGTTTCTTCATTATTATTACTTTTTTCACAAATGTTAAAAATTTACATTCGTTAAAACGAAGAAAATTTATACTTAAAAATGGTTAGCGGTATTTAAAAATAATTATTCACTAATATCCTTGTTATAAAATTTTTATTAAATAGGTATTAGGTGTGTGTAAAATTATAGAAGCGTTGCACTGTCCTTTCTTAAAGCATTTTAAAGGAAATTTTTATTAGATGGCAATTATTATTTCCTTAAAATACCATTTTATAAAAAGAACTGACAAAGCAATACTTTCTTGCAATGCTTTTCTCCATGTTTCTTCGTGATATTTTGAATGAACTGTGTTGCATTATTAGAATTTTTGTGAAAAAGAATCCTTATTTTAAAATGGTATTTTCAATTTCAGAAAAAGAGGGAATTTTCATTTGAATTCCATTGTATTTAGAATTTGAATACAATTTTAACTAACGTGATCAATTTTGTCTATCATTTTTTAACCAAATGAAGATTTAACATGAATTTGGTATTAGTCATAAAACCAGTAATTTATTATTTATGATTTGTTAGATCACAATTAAAATGCATATAAGATTCACTAGAAAATAAAAAGTCAGAACTGGAATTTCCGAAATCTGTACTCTGCATGTTAATACTAAAACAATAAGTAAAGCTTCATTAAAAATTTATTCTTAAATATCTGTAGAGAAACCATTAAAAGAATGAATACAATTACTAAAAGAGTATGAAGAAAAGTTTATTCGCGCATATAAATTATCAGTTTAATGAACAAATAATGTAAGAAGTATCCAAAATTTAACCCATCGTAAACTTAAAATCGAATTTGAACTCTATTTAGTATTTTTGGCATAAATATTATCGGAAAAAAGATTTTAATGCGTTTGTCATTGTATGTTTGAAAGGTTTTAGTAATATCTCTAATCGATTACTAGTAGAGGCGTATCTCTTTGTGTACTATACAGATGTTTTTTATCTGTAAATAATGCTCTTGTCATTCACACATCTTCAAAGTTCTAAACCTTTTCTTATCTTCTCTTTTATTTCAGTTCGATTTGAAGCGACTACTTCATAGATTAAAAAAAAAAAAAAGTCAAGTAAGGTCTCTGAAATATCTCACGCAGGGTAATACTTCCATGTTTTGAATAAAAAGATCGTTTTTGATAGAAGTTTATCATACGTTTGCATAATATGGATTATTTCAGCCACAACAGAGAAAATGGCGGTAAATGGAACTACCTTGACTTAATAAGCTCGGTGGAATTCTCCACATGCATGGAGAAATAATTTATTTTCCTTTTAAATACATTACATTTATATTCTAGATACGATCATTTTTCATCTGAATTTACGACTGTTTACAGTGTAAGTTGTTTTGCGGTTCTGCGTTAACATTTTATTTTACATAGTGTAGCTGTAAACTCTTTTTTTTCTAATTTTAATTCAAAAATAAATCGAAAGGAAGTTTTGCAAACATTTTCCATTAATTTGTTTCGTTCGAAGTGAGAAAATATTAATTAAAGAGGGAGAAAAGCAATGTTACTATGGAAACAGAACGAAAAAGGAGATTGAAAATGAAATTGGTTCTCGGAATTGTTTTTAATTTTTCGATAAATTTTTTTTAGATATCCGGGATGGAAAGAAAAAGATATCAGGATAAAAAAAAGAATGAATGTCTTATCAGAAATTAAAGGCAATTAAAAATTATGATTACTTTAAGCAGATAAGTAACAGCAAATTTTAACCCTCCATTAGTCGCAATATCTAATATATATGCATGCAAGCTGCCTTCATTAGCGGTTTTTAACACATTGCAATTTATATTTTTCTTTCAGAATACTCATTTATATTCTCAGACTTATAAAAGAAAAATTATCCAAACCGGATGAACATATCATAGAATAGATTTAAATCTGTTAAATACATTGCGACCATTTAAGGATGAAAATGATTGCGACTAACGGATAGTAAAAAAAAAAAAATCAAGTATTTCACTTTAGAAATATCTTGTTATCGAAATGCTATCAGACTCTGCTAGTAATTTCCTGATTCTTTAATCCTTTATTTACCCACCCCCTTTACAAGAAGTGAAGTTTCGAATGAAAAATATGTTCTTTTTTTCTGTATCTCTCATATGTATACGTACGAGGGTTGAAAATGCCATGAAGTGGTTCCTTCTTTGTCATCAAATCATAATCACAAGGACTTAAATCTGGAGAGTACGGAGAATATTAGAGCAACTCCCAGTCCCGAGCAGACAAATAAGTCACTTATTGCTACCGAACTGTTCCAGAGATTAGACAGACTGCTGCATCCGAACAATCAAAAGAACAGGTACTGCTACAGATATTCTACGTCTTCCATATCTCTGGAAGTAAATTATATTCAACGTTGGTTTAGTTTGAATTTATTTACGTCCTTTTTGCAGCAACACGAAGGCAATTTTGGGGCATACATTGTGATTTAGAACCGTGGTCAGATGATGAGGTCGACACCTGAACCGGAAGCTTCCGCACAACACCAGCGGGAGGACCTTCGCCAACTCCAAGTGTATCCTTTGAAATTCACTTCTACCGAAACGAGATTCGCAGAGCCTGAGAAATAGGAAACGGATAACGTATCATCGCACCACAGTTCCAAACAAATTTATTAACGTTATTAATAAATAAAAGAACTGTCATAAATTTTGAGCAGTCTGTTTTGAGATAAATAAAGATAATTAACTTGAACTAAATGCTCCATCGAAAATGGGCAGAGCAGTTTTTTTAAGCTGAGGATTCGTCTGATGGACTATTACTTATCAGCCATAGTGAAATGTTTACATAGAAAATATTTCCTATTAAGAGGAATGAATCAAAATATTTAGGACACGTCACGTGAAATCCAAAACTAACAATTTCTGGAAATTATTTGGGAAAAAAACATTTCAGATTTAGGTACAACATCCAATCAGTGAGAAGACTTTGTTAGATATCTATAAAACGAAAACAAAACTGGTATTTACAGAAACGAGATTTACATCAATTCCCCCGAAACATTAACGGAAAAAGAATTGTGATATCTTGATGAGAAATAATGAACAAATACCCATAGAAACTATGCTGGTGTGATTTGAATTCGTCCTTGTGTGTCTGAGTAAAAGGAAACATATATGATAATGACCCGTATGCTAATGACATCGAAGAGCATAAGCTACGTGAAAAGGCAAGGATACATAAAAAATGGCGATACATCACTCTCTTACCACATTATGTATTATTCGTTAGTATGCTCAATTACATTGGTTATGCACATGAATTGTTTCAAATACGAATATAAATGATTTAATTTTTGCTATCAAATAACCGAATTACGATAATACAATATATTATGCAGCGTCTGTTATGAAATGTCTACAAAAGCTGTTTGCTTGCGTTTCAAGTTTTCTCAACAATTTGGAAGAGGAAGATTAGTGCATAATTGTTAATACGTGCTTTCTTAAAAAGTTCTAAAATTCTTTACTGCATGAAGAATACTTTGACTTTCACTACGTTTTAGAGAATTACTCTTAATTTTTTTTTAATGATCAGACCTAGATTCACATTGGTGCTGCAGAGTTGTAGCACTCCCTGCAATAATTTCAACAAAATTTATTTATTCTTTTTTTGATTGATAAGCTTTGTTGACATTTCCTTTCTAAGATTTCGATGATCTTATGGAATTAATGATAAAATTCAGTTTTTAATCTCATCCTATGATTGGATTTTAGTTGTGATAGCTAAAAACTGTAAATATACTGTGTATATAATGTACTGTGATAACTAAACGCCGAAAAAGCCGTTAATCGCTCGAAAAATCCATTAAAGCGCGTGTCCAAATGACGCATAAATAGGGAAAAACAGCGTTATTGGAGCTTCAAAGCAGAGTAACCTAGTCCTAATAATAGTAAATTCAAAAATTGGTAATCTTTCAATACAATAAAACTTCGATTAACTGTCACCCTCCGGACTACGTGTGTGGCGGATAACCGAATAGACTGATTATAGAAACCTCTTAATACATATGTAAAGTAACATGATTTCTCTGTTAACTTTGGACGGAAATGAAAATTCTTTAGACGTGAATAATACATAATATTGTATTTAATTTTACAAAACTATCAATGTTGTTACGAAAATCGTCCGGTGGGTGCACGGTGAAAACAGTTCAACAAGCAGAATAATGGACAACGGCACTTTAATCCACGAATATTCCAGGAAACACGAAGAACAGGTAACAAGAAAAACAACACTTGTACAGATTAGCAACACAAGCAGACAGAAAATATTTAATAATAACAGAAACTGCATCATCAATAGCGCTCAGCGTCTAACAGCTGACCAATTCGCACTGCGAACGGAACTCCAAAGAGATTTCAAAGACATCTTCCCCGTTGGGCACTTCGGTATTTATACCCTTTTCCGACGGGCATGCCGTCACATAGAATCATCTAAAACAACCTCCATATCGCCGTTCCTACTAGAGATATGACGTTAATCCTTGCATATTCGAGAACCTTCATTTTGTCACCAAAGTCAAAAAAATTGTCGCCATGTCTCCAAATGGTCGCCAAGGTCGAGGGCTCATTGTCTGGCATCCGATACGAATCTCTGTAAAATATTCTTTCCAACCATAACACTAACATAGCAGGAAAAACGGTTTTACAGATTTGTAACACTATAAACGTCAATATAACAGTAGTAATATTCAGAAATGATGAATTAGATTTTTTTAAACTATGACGGATAACAAAAACTAACGGTTAATCGAAATTTTACTGTATCTTCCTTTCTGTTCTGTTTTCTACACCTACTTCTCCGGAATATTTTTTAGATTTATTTTTAATAATTTCGCTTTAACATTAACGAAACTGTACGCTTACATAGCATTATACGCATTAATTAAATGTTATCTTTATTTCTCTTGTTATAAATTAATCATTGAGATAAAGATAGTTCCTTTACAGAGAGAAAAATAAATATTTTGGCGTACATTTTTTAACTAGCAAACAGATATCAAAGCCTGTTCATTTAATGCTGCTAAAGTGCGAGAATTTTAAAAATCTGACACTGAATGTAAACATTTTGGGTTAATAGAAGGCAATTTTAACATGATAATGTTTTTCAGTTTTGCTATGTAAACTATTGTATGTCCGTAAGGACAGGTCAAATTACTAGTTATACTATACGTAAACTAGAAAATCACCCGTCATGGTATGACGGGTGCAAATTGCCTCTTCATTCGAAAGATTTCCCGTCAAATTTGACGTGTTTAAATAGATACATATGCGAGAGAAATGTTTAATATTGATTGAAAACAAATAAAATAAATGTATGTTTTATGACAGGAATTTTGTTTTTATTTACATATTTCTTTATTCAAAAAACCTCTTGGTAAACAACATTCCGTGTGAAGCATTTTTCGTTGTTTAATAATTTTATTATCTTCTATACTTATAAAAGGCAATGTTTGTGTGCGTGTGTGTGTGCGTGTGTGTTTGTCTGCGATGTCCAGACGAATCTATCGCACTTACAGCCATGAAATTTGGCACACAGGTAGTCGTAATGGTGACTGAATGCACCTCGAAGCCGAAATTTTAAATTTTAATCTAGAATTTTTTTTATTTAATGTTTTGTGTTGTTTTGGTTGATTTTTCGCACTAATTTGTCAATAGAATGGTTTCGAATAATTGTACGACAAAAATAGATAGACCATCGGAAAGAGCACGCGATTTCCGTTCTAATGAAGTTAGTTTTGAATTTCTAACGTAATTTACTGAATTTTGAGAATTTTTTAAAAAATAGTCAGTTTGACCACCTAAATTTTAGTTTTGTTTTTAAATTTGTTGCATCCGACTTTCTAATAATACTATTATTTTCAATTTTTTTCAGCTTATAACTAGAACGGTTCTCTCTGATTTAAAACAAGAACGGTTAAAATATCTTTTCCCGTTTTTTTTAAATTAAATTATTCCTGAGCAGAAGAAAGTTATTTTTGTCGAGCGAAATTTCTTCAGCGATAGCCTTCCGGAACGCAGCTTTCAATTTGATTGGATGAAGGGTCAGGTGACGTCATAACCTTCGGGGCTTTTTGTCATGTTCTAAGAATTTTTTTTCATTTTGTTGAAGTCCTGATTCCACGGGCAACAATTTTTTTATATTGTTTTGGATTAATGTACTCTGTACTGTTTTTCTACATGTTATTATCGCGGAAAAAATAAGCGGGAAAATCTATAATGTGTATCTTTTGTTTTGATTTTGTTTTGAAAACTTTTTCGTGTCTTTGTGGGCGATTTTTTTTTTATTTTGTTGAAGTCCTGATTCCACGGGCATCGCCGTGCGCGTACTGCTAGTAATTAAATAACCATGAAATTCTCAGCTTGTCAAACGTAAGTCAAACGTTAAAATTCCAAAGGAATTCTTTTTCGAAATTCTAATCAAAACAAAACACTTCTCTGCTTGTCAAACGTTGCCAAAATTATATCATCACGATTGCAAAAAGTAATCAAATGCATTGTGGCGTCCAAACTATATCACGCGCATGATATACCACTGACGTAATTTACTACTTTCTATTAAAAAACGGAAATTAATTTGAAATGTATGATTAATATAATTTAAAATTTCTCGGGAACTATGGATCATAGCGAGATAAATTTTATATCAATCGATAGAAAATTTTATTTCACTATTTTAGAGCTATTAAATTTGAAATTTGAACGACAATTACTCTTTTAAATTTAAAATTACTGAAATTTAGGTGCTCTAACAATGAAATAATTCTGTTTAACGTCTCGCAGTGCTATGGTGCGAGTTTTAGTGTCAGAGCGTTACCGAGAGATCTGGGCTATTATATTAGTAATTTCATGATACGTTATGTAAAGTCTTTCAATGCGCTCTACAGAGCAGATTGTTGGACCTAGAAATACCAAATTTGGCACGTAGTTACTTCTTGGGTAATATGCGCTCATTAAGAAAGATTTTTTAAAATTCCATTAAATTTAATTAATTAAAATTAATCTAAATTTTAAAGTTTTCCTCAATAATTTCGGAGCAAATTATCGTAGAAAAATTATTATTTCACCTCTGTAACCTTCAAAAAAGGAAGTAGCTTTTCAGTAATAACGATTTTATTCGTGTGCAATTTTCCTTCAATTTAAATAAATTTTTAAAAATTAGTTTTAAACGTAATTTGATTACAATGCTTTTCTGTTACATAACCGCGTGCAACAAAATAGCAAAATTGTGAATAACCGCTATGAATATTTGAATATAAGGGTGTTAAACTCAAATCTATCACGGGCCAAACAATCCAGGTATAACCTTGTGTGGGTCGCAGGGAAAAAAAACCTTTGTATTTTTACAGAAACATAGTTTATTTCGGTAACACGGTATGAAAAAAGAACAAGCACAACTGTAAAGTTAATGCTTTTCCCCTAACTCCTGCCATCTCTTTTCTTCTACCGACTTTCTTACTTCGGGGGACAAACTTGTCCGCAAAGATTCATTTCTATACTGATCCAAAGGCCGCAGTGGTAAGATCTCGGCTTCAGGGCCAGAGGGTTCCAGGCTCGAAACTGATTCTACTAAAGATCCGCCGTGCACTTGGGCCTGTCGCATGTTAAATCACACGAAGGGACCAACCGTCCTCCAGCTGGTGTGGTGCGGAAGTTTGGAAAGGGAGTACCAGCTCAGGTGTCCTCCTCGCATTTGACCACGGTTTAAAATTACGAGGTCCGTCCCAAAATAGCCCTCGTGTTGTTTCAAAATGGGACGTTACTATAACTAAACTAAAAACTAAACTGATCCAAGGTTAATCATCAGTAATGCTGGGTATGATAGAAGACTTATTTCCTCCCAAAAGTGAAAATAATTGCTCGGATTGATAAGTACACACTTCCAAACATAGAAATAACCCCCATTTCGGAAATGCAAATAATCTCCCTTCCTCCTGCCTGGTTTCAATGTTTCCAAATCATACAGGAAACTATTTCTAAACTTCAGACGTCCCACCTTCACTGAATTTTGCCTGAAAATATAAGCAGCATTGGATCTCGCTTAGTTCATTATCGGCTGCTGAAATATTCGCTGCAGTAGGTGGGGAAATGGTACTTCGATGCAATACGACTTGAAATTGGTTATTCGTGAATGGTCTAACTCATTATTATAATTATGTATAATTAGAATTTTTAAAAATTAAGTTACTAAATTTTTGTTAAAAATTTTGTTGCATAATGTCTTGTTTGTCGGGCCGCAAAGATATTCGTTGTGAGTTAGACACCGACTCTCATCCGACTATGCAAAAATAAATATTAGATTTTTCAGTTTATTATTAATTAATGCTTTAACGTATTTAAAAAACGTTTTTTTAACATGATAATGGCTTTAGTTTGGCATTCTTTCTGTAAACTGCGTGATGCGAAAATCGTTACGTACAGAATGCAACAGCTGATACAACCTAGTCAGACGAATCAGACCTAAAACATTATCATGCTATGATATTTCGAAATAGAGTTCGAATCTTTCATTTTAAAATGTCTTTTGCTGTACTTTTCGTTTCTGAGTTAAAACTGTCGGCCACTGCTAGATTGTTGAGAAAAAAAATTAGAGCTTGTATGACAAGACTTAGTTATTCGCTATAAATTTTTTGGTAGTATTTTCAAGATTTCTTTTTGTTAGATAAAAGCTACATTATGCATTTGCTGCCACAGGTAATTTTTATGAATTTTCTACCCACAAAGAAATTACTAGGACGACAGCTGAATACAGTCTCAAGTTTCTGAATACGAAGCTGCGTGTACAAAACAAATCCCGATTTTGTTGACTGATTATAGGATCTTGGGCGAATGCTGCTTTGGGTGGATTTTATTTTGTTAAATCGCAGATAGATGTATGCACGATTCTCAGAAAGAAAAGGGGCTCTGTATTGTTACTACTACTACATAAGAGGAAAAGAATAAACGCAAAGATAACGAGTTGGGTTCTGTTCGATAAAGTTTTCTTAGCTCAAATTACTTCGGAAGTCAAAATTGCTTTTCGCATTTTTGTTTTATTCTATACCCATACATTGGCCTGGTTTTAAAAGTTCACCATTCGTTTCTACGTAATTAAAATTGCTTTAGAATATGCATCTATTTCAGAGGTGGGGAAACTTTTTGCACTGAAAGGCCGGAATTTCGGTAGTTAGCCAAAAGGCCGCACGAACAGAGTCTTAAAGGTTGTTGCTGTGTAATTATTATTGAATTACAAACAAGTACTACAGCAACGGATTCCGAGACTACCACTTTTGGACGATTTTACACCGGAAAGAGGTGTCAGGCAATGAGTCATATGAGTGCATTTCCGGAGTTCTTTGTTAGATTACGCTCACTAAAATGTAAACATCACCCGTCCATTCTTCTCGTTCCCCTATTTTGATGAAAATAACTCCGTCCGGCGCATGCGCAAAAGCGGGAGGGTTTCCGAATCCGTTGCTATACAATACATTATTTCAATACAAATTGTAAATAACTGGTCAGGGCGCATAAAAAACTGAAAAAGGCCGCAGGTTTTCCATCCCGATCTATTCAATACAAGCAGGGTTCATTTGCGAGAGAGCTTGAGGTTTATCAATGTTGACTATTTTCGATTATATCCTAAGAAAATAAGGTATGGATACTTACAGATAACTCATTAAGTAACCTTTATATGGAGACATTTTCATGTAAAATGCAATTTATGGTTGGATTTACTATGAGAAAGTCTTTTCCTCTTACATGTTTGGACTTTTTAATGAAACAAATGTGTGCTATGTAACATTTTCTGTTATGTCAGAATGCATGACGGATTTTTAAAACTAGCAAGAGTTCCTAAGCAACAATTTATTTAACTTAATTAAAAATTTGATCAATCTCTTTATTTATTTTCTTAAAGAAGAAACAATGCATTCTACGCAGAATGTAAAAACAGAATAACTGTAAGATTATTGAGTTTTCAACTTTATTCTAAAAGAATAATTAGTAATTCAGAATAACAATATACATTTGCATCAGCTTCATTCTTATTTGTTTCTGAAGCAAATAAAGAGCAAACTTAAATATATTTCACTGTTGCACAGTATAAAGTCTAGCTACTGAAAAAAAATTCCAATATTTTGCTCATGAATAAGATTATTTGCTATATTGGATAAGAAATCTAAATCTGGTCATTTACGAGTAGTCCAGTTGTACCAACAACTGATTTGTATTCCACTCATTCCAGTCGATAGATTTAGGCAAGTCATTTACGGAGGCTCGGAAGTTTGTTTTGAGAACCCTTGTTTGAGAATGCTCAAAGACCCAGACTGACTCCTTTCCCTCTCCCCCATAGGAGGTGTTGCCACAACCCTCTATACACACACACGGGCGATTTATCGCCGTCTCGAAGAATGATATTTCATTTTTATAGCCTTCCATACCAATGGATATCAAATTCGTTGGAATTCCAACAGCACTATCTATCTGCGCCAATTTTCATCGGGATTTCACATTGACAAAAGGTTCTGCTTTCCTGTGTTCCAAAAATCGTGGATTGGAATAACGGTGACTGTCCCGCTTAATTGAGTTGTCCCATTTCCAACATTTTTTATTGAATGCTGTAGTTAAACAGATAATTTTCATGTACTTTCACAAAAATGTTCTATTTTCGCATCTTTTTTTATATATAATCTTACCTGATATTCCACAGCAGTAGCTCTGAATATGACACAGATATATGAGATTTTAAAAGTTATACATATATTTTTAGCAAATAAATAAAATAATAACTAAAAAATAATAAATAAGTAAAATAAAAATTATTCTGTTTATTAGGATTACATTTATCTTTTTGTATCCGCTAGTATAGTTAAAATATAAATTCAAAGTCTAGTTCATATGTATGCGTAATGTTTTTAAGCGAAAAGCTTTACATTTTCAGAAGTTGATACAAAGGATAAGTCAGTGGCGTTTACAAGGAATTAGCAAAAGATAAAAAGTTAATAAGCTATTGTCTTTCGGTTTAGCTTACGTGTTCCTGGACTTCATCAGTAATAAAATAATAAAATAAATAAATTCTTTCTTCATTTGTTTTTATTCAATTTTTGAAACTCTAAAATTATAAAGGATTTTCTTATTACAATTATTTTTTTAATAATTACAAGAAAGCTCTTTTCTAAACTGTGCTGCTTTTTTATTTTTTAAAAAAAAAATCCATCTGGTGGTGCCATCTAGTAGCTAAAATGGTTTTTTTTCATTATCCCTTATCAAAAAAAAAAATAAATAAATAAAATCCACAATTTTTCTATTTAATTTTCACGAAAAAAAATTTATGAAACTATCCTCTAATTATGAAATAAAACTGAGAATGATATTCATTTGAATTGTGAATGTTCTAATAAAACTTAACTGATGGCTCAACTCGTGCTGCCATCTCTGTTTTTTCAGTCAATATTTTTTCCCCCTCTACAATAGATTGATATTACATTTAATATTACAGAAAAATAATAATACGTAGTAATAAATAATTGGAAGGATTCTTCGTATAATTCGGCCCCTTTGACGTGTCAGTTTAACATAGACATTTGAAAATTGTACTTTAAATACTGAAGCTAAAAATAAAAAAGTTGGATTTTGCGTAAATGATTTATGTATTTGTATTAGACTTGAAAAGTGAAGGTTGTGGGGAAAAAAAATCTTGACACACGATAAAACTTTTCCTTCTCGAAATGGTGGATTCGAGGTGTTTAAAAACCATCAGAGTCTACTTTAATAATATCGATCTCTTAAAGGTCATGTCCAGGTTTTTTTTAAAAATCATTTATTTCTTCCTGCAATAGACTTATTGTTTTATAATTATAATGCTTATGCCTCCCCCCCCCCAAGTTCTCGTTTGATCAGTTATTGCTTTTCAGCTTTCATCATTTTTATATTTCAGAAAGTTCTTGATTTATTTCTCAATTTATTTATTTTTTTGTAGACATTACAGACAAAGGGAAAGGGTCAGGTCCGGCCCGCACAAAATCTGGGCATGCTGCAAAGTTGATTTGGGGGGCCTTGAAACAAATTGCGTACAACAAAATGCTTTCTTGCCGTTTTGTATTTATTACATTGCACAATTTGGCATGGTAAAGATTAAAGGAATACATGAAAATGATAAATAATTAAATGATTTTTATAAAGCTAATATTTCAGTCAAACAAAAAATTATTAATAAATCAAATAAATATAATTGCTTCATAAATGCAATTCGGTACGCGACTTATTACCATAAGTTTACAATATATGATTTTTGTTTCATTTTCATACAAGTTTTATAGCAAATTCGCTGATATCATCATAATTTAGATTTTTGATTAATTCGGATTCGATAGATAAAATGGTTAAAAGGTTCTTGATTAATCATAGATATTAAGTAATTTTTATTATTATTTTTCAATCTTGAGAAAGAGTTCTTCTGCCGATGTGACGGTAATTGATAAGTTCAATATAATTTTCAAAACAGTAACGAAATTTGGATACAATTGAAATAAATTATTTTTAAATAAATATTGCAATATTTGCAATATTTTGTCTTGAAAGGCAAAACTCGAAAGCAAATTTTGATTCAGTTAAATGAATCATTGTAATCAATTTTAATCTTTCAAAATCAGTCAGCTGGGCGGGGTCTTGTGCGCTCATACTGTTCGAAACCCTCTCTGGTCGGCTCTGGCAAGAGGGATATACTGTCGGTGTGCCACGAGAACTCTGTTCGCCAAGCTGTCTAATTGACGGCGGTCTCTATAGCAATTGGTAATGTTAAGGAGGATCCATTTCGAATAGCAGGAATCCGTCGGAAGTCGGGATTTTATTTTATTCTTGGCATCAGTTTGCGGCGCTAAAGAGTAGTTGATCATTCGTCTTCTCGATTTTGCTGTAGTTGCACGTTTCTTCCCATTTGGAGCTAAATGTGCCACTGTAACAAAACGCTGAATGAACGTCTATCTACTCGAAATGGATTAACCTGTTTCTATGGCGACCGCCGTCAACTAGACAACTTGGCAAGAAGAGTTCTCGTTGCAGACAGACAGTAGATGCCCCCATTGCTAGCCTTTGGAGACGCCATGTAATTAAAATGTAGTGCTTTGATACCACTTTTGAAAGTCAAATATCATAAAATATTTTATTTTATTTATTTATTTAAAAGAAAATGTACACTACGGAAAAACTCCAGTTACCGAGTGTATGACTCAAAATGAACATAAAACACGCAAAGGATAAAAGTGAATCTTAAACACATTAAAAAAACGTATCAGGAATTTAAAAGTTGTATACAGTCATCTTAAAAACATATTAAGAATTTAAAAGCTGAAAACACTTTTAAATATTGCAATGCCACTGAAAAAAATGGCATTGTAAATACAGTTACCTAACAAAAACTTGGAGGTCCCATATTAATTTGTCAAATTATGATAATCTACTGTTGCCAAATATGTGGAGAAAAAAATAATAATAAAAGAAGAAAATAGGGAGGATAATTTAAATACATGTAACATCATGCTTTAGTTGAGGTGCAAATAAACATCTTGAATGAAAAGGATGTAGTTGCTCACATCAAAACTTTATTCCAATTTCGATTTATCCATTTTAAAGATGATGTAGGTTAATTTAATTAGATAACGTAATCATAATTAAAAAAAACATCGGCTCAAACTGCGGCGCGTCTTAGCAAGCAGTTTATATGTTTAGAAAGAGAACGTTAACAATACGCAGAGAGCTTAAATACTTGGGAGAAGGGGACTCCCCGAAAAAGTCTCGTGATTCTGGAAGTTAAATTAGAAGTGCGGCTCTTTAAGATTGAAGTAGAAGTAATTAAAAATGTACGTTAAATGTACGTCTAATTAACGTACATTAAAATTAAATGTGTGTCTTTTTAACGCCGTTAAAAAGAATTAATTTAAAGAAGATTAAAAAGTTAAATCATTGCATACGTTAGTTGAATTTTTACATAATGATTAAATACCTCAATTCGGTTTCGCCCTGGAGTCATGTCAGTGTGGTGGAGTAATACATCTTGGGAGGGTTAGCCGTTCTATGTCTTCTAACGTTCTTAGGATCTCTGGAAGTGACATGTAGCAATTTCTGCTGTTTACTGTAATAATTTTATTAAAATAGTTTAAAGATAAATTTAGGAGATCTTTTTTTGTTTCGTTTAAAAGTTGCTTAGATTGTACCACAAACAGTTACCTAAATTGGGATGTTTAAATCAATGGGAGTATTATCTTGAACTAGAGGACTAGCCCAGAAGGCAGTTATGGTCACTAGCATTCTTCAAAAATTGAAAGTGGGAGAAGCCTGAAAATAAATAAATAAAAGACATAAGATAAAGGTTCATAAAGGTTCAGACATAAGATAAAAGACATAGGTTCAGAAAGCACAAAAACTAAGGTTACGTAGTTTTATATTATATGTTAGGAAACAAAGGAAGGAGAGCCGATTCAGTGCATAATATGTCATACTTGGGATCATACATTGTGTCCTGGTGTGAATTGGAGAATCAAAAATTATTTTTGATTTAATTGGAAATCAAAATCATCCAAAGAAAGCAAAAATCTAAGAAAAATACTCTGAGAGAATCAAATTAAACAAACAAGGAATCCATTATAGTCCACTTTGTCAAGGGCTAAGGACTAAATTCGAAATGGATTCAAAATATTTGGGAAATTTTTCTGTAAGAGGCTTGCATTACACCAAAAATAGCTTCTCTTAGCCCGAAATTTCCCAACAAAAGACAAAGAAGATCAGTACCATCTAATAAGCATTATTTTTTTAAAAAAGGAAATCCAAACACAGACATAAACACGTTAATAAGATTGAAATAAAAATATTAGCCATCAGGTTGAATAACAATCTTCATAAAACAACTTTCATAACAAATAAACTTTTGATTTAATTGCGTATTTTGGGAAACCACTGGTCTAACCTAAGCAACCAGTTTCCTTAATTGGACCAATGACACAAATTTTTAAGCTATTTTTCTTCCTGCTTTAAAGTGTATTTCAAGAAAGTAAATTATGTTGCTTTGAAGATGAATAAACTATAAAAAATTCTTCTACTGTTCATTACAGAAAGCCGTGACTACCATTTCTAGGCGATTTTACTCCGAAGAGAGTTGATAGCTTTTTTCCATAGTCCTTTGCTAGGCGGGTTTTTCTTTTAGCTCATTTTCATTTTGAATCGTACCATTTTGTTTTAATTCGATGCAGTCGTGTTTGAATCGAATATTTTGTTTAAAATGTAAACATCTCTTCCTCCATCTTTCGAATCACCCCTATTTTTGTGAAATAAAAAACGACCGGCGCATGCGCGAAAGTGTGGAGTGTTTCCGTATCTGAAAACGAATAGTACTTGTTTATTTATACAAATTATTTTTTTAACTCTGTACTTAAAAAATATCCCGGTAGTCCAAATTCGACAATCTTCCCTTGCTTCTCGTGTTTCTATCGATCAAATCAATCTGTTTGAAAAAGGATCAGAAGAGCCAGCTGATTAAATTTTTGTATGAACAGTTTACTGACCCCATGAAAAGTTTTTATTTATTTGTGAGGGAGGTGAGGTATATAATATCTAACAGCTGATACAGAGAAACACAGATGTTTCTGTATTTTTCTGTTTTCAATGATTATTTCCCGACAGGTGGATAGTAAGCTTAGAATTATTAAATCTGATATTAGCACTGAAATTTTCCTTGCTATATTCATGTGAATTTGAGCAAAAATTATTGTAAGCAGTATTTGGAAAAACCTAGTAGCATGAATGGGGAGAAAAGCCAAGTAAAAGCAATAACACTGTTACTAAGAACTGTGCATTCTTGATTTCATCGTCATTTCCAGAGAGCCCAGTTATTTACTCCGAATTTCAAATCACTTTTTATGTACAGTAATCAAATCTAAAGGTGATAAAATTCATAACAAGGATTCGTATTTATACTCGTACTTTGTTTGTGAAATACTTTGTTCCCACTATTTAATTTAGATCTCCAAATAAAGCAGTTTGTAAAAATCAGTTAATTTGATTTCACATTATTTGTTTCTCATTATTTTATCAATTGCGCGTACGTTCTTATCTTCAAAATTCTCAGTTACTGCTCTTACTCACCAATAGGAAAATTAAAGTAAATTCAACTAAATGCGCATGCCCCCAGTTTACTAAAAAGCATAGAATGCCACCTTTAAACCATATCTAAATGTTCGGCCAAGCCGTTCCTTTTGTAAATGAGTGCGAATACTTAGGTTGTTTCAAGAAGCAAAATTAACATTTAATAACCATATCAAACACGCCCTTGACAAAGTTAAATTTACAAGCACTAAGCGTTGGCGTTCAATTTCTCTTTTATCGATCAAGCACAATCTTCTGTTCTACGAATCGATTCCGATACCAATTGATGGTGTACGGTTCACAAATCTGGGGAACTACTTCATTAAGATTCGTCATCGTTTGATAAAGATTCGTCCCGTTTATTAAGATTTTTTTAGTTGGCATTCATCGTTTGATAACCATATGAAACACGCCTATGACAAAGTTAAATTTATAAGCATTAAGTTCGGACGCTTAAATTCTCTCTTTCTGATCAAACACAAATTTTCTGTTTTACAAATCGATTCCTAGACCAATAATGGCGTTCGGTTCATCCATCTGGGGAACTACTTCATTAATATTCGTCATCGTTTGATAAAGATTACTAGGGGGTTCTGCCCCCTGTTCGATAAAGCTCGCCAACCCCCAGGAGGATTGCAGCGCAATCCTCCGGGGTTTGCTACGCAAACCCTGCTCGCTTCGCTCCCTACAATGAAGACACTGGGTGTCCTAGCACAGTTGTTATAAAATCTTTATATATACAACACTCCTGCTCGCTCCGCTCATCAACACCCAAGAATCACGTCGTGATTCTTTCGGGATCACTATGTGATACCAGCTCGCTTGCCGTATAGTTATCCGTTTCTGCTAGTATTAGGAAATTATAAGTACATTAATTACTAAAAGTAAATTTAAATTATTTGAAATTGCATGAACTCCCTAAAATTAATTTTTCATCAGTTTCTACAATTAAAATCTTCTAGTAGCACAGATATATATGTAAATGTTAGAAAGAAATTTGAAAGGTAATATTTATAATTCAAAGATGATTAAAAATCAAAATTATTTTCATCAATCAGAAATCAGTCATTTAAAATTTCTTGGCATACACTTTTGACTATTTATTCAACAGTTTATTTCAACATATCTTCATTCCACCAAAATTTTAAGTTTAAAACTGATAAGATAGCCTTTACCAAATTTTCAAAATAAATTTTTAAAAATTGCTTTTTCCACCAAAATTTCAAATATGCTCTCTGTACAATGAAATGTAATTCAGAAAAGCTTCCCCACATGTATACATGCTTATTCCAGTAATTATTGAGTCAAGAAAGATATAGTGTTTTTCTCAGTGTAATCATTTGTGTTCTAAATCTCAGAAAATTATAGTTTTCGTAGAATGATATAACCCATCTCGCAACCTTTTACGTAAAAAAGGACAGTTTAAAGAAAAAAAGTGGCTTGAGACATGTTCATATTAACTATTCAAAATTAAAACCCATGATAATTATTTACTTTTAGCTTTTTAAAATTGATAAGATAGCTTTTTTTTCAAAATTTACAAAATTGTTGCTTTTTTAACAAAAATTTGAAATATGCACTCTTTTTCATGAAATATTACACACAAAAGCTTCCCCACTTGTATACATGCTTATTCCAACAATTATTTAGCGAAGAAAGATATTGTGTTTTTCTCAGTGTAGTCATTTGTGTTTTAAATCTCAGAAAATTCTTGATCGTCTCTTGTCGCAGAAAGATGTAACCCTTCTTGCAACCCTTTAGCTGAAAAAGGACAGTTTAAAGAAAATAGTGGCTTGAACCATATTCATATTAACTATTCAAAATTAAAACCCATAATAATTATTTACCCTTAGCATTTTATTATTGATTAGATACCCTTTTTCAAAATTTTCTAACATCGTTCTTTCCTTCAAAATCTTAAACATGCACTTTTTAAAACGAAATGTTGCCTTGGCACATGAAAACACACTCCCTTCAATTATTATTAAGTGAAGGAAGGTATATTATTTTTCTCTGGATAGATGGAACTCAGAGCATATGAGCTGTCGAGAGATGAATAAACCAATTTTTTTAGAAACTTTTAGCTGAAAAGGACATTCAGTATTAAGTACACGTTCATTCATTTGTCGAATCCAAACTGTACGACTCAAACTTATAGAATTCAAACGATCTAAACTAAAAAAAAAAAAAAAAAAAAATCGGTGTTTCCAACTTCAAACCAATTCAAGAATTCGGCGTCAGGGTTGAGATTGGTAAACAAACTGATCGTTGCCAACGGGGAGAAAGAAATAAAGGTCCTTTCTGCGCCACGCATGAGCGTTTTATATAATATAGATTTGATTAAGATTCGTCCCATTTATTGAGATTCTTTGAGTTGGCATTTATCGTTTGATAAATATATCAAACACGTCCTTGACAAAGTTAAATTTATGAGCATTAAACGCGGATGCTTGATTTCTCCCCTACCGATCAAGCACCGTGATAGTAGCACAGTCAATGTGAATCTGAATCCTTAACTTCTCAAAATTGACTCTGTTTAGGCAAATCAAAAGCTACTATGAGAAAGCCGCATTTTACCGAGAACTCTACGTCATCCACTTCATTATTTGATAAAGTTCAATTTAATGTTTTATAAATTAAACGAAATCTAAAATACTGGTATATGATACCGAAACCGAATATGATATGAAAACAGCCATTTTCTTAACTTTTCGTAATTTTAAAACCATATAATTATTAAAATATTTCAAAAGCTTATTTTAACTACTCGATCCTCATTTTTATTTCAAATAAAATTTTAAACCTAAACCGGTAATAATTAATTGTGTATAAAAAGACCATTTTATATTAAATTTGGAGTTGCCTGGTACTTTGTTTCGAGAGGCATTTCGTCATAGACACGCCGTTTCCATTACATAAGTCATTATACTGTGATGCATTTCTATCAAAGAAAGTCATTTTTAGACATAAATCAACAAAAAATCAGTGCCTCAATAAATCAATCAAATTTCGAAATTTTTTGCATTATTTTGCCATTTTGTTCAAATAACTTCGCTTTCAGTTGCTGATATCTCACTTTGCACCATGCACTGTGCATGAACAGGTGTAAATCTTTTCCTCTTGGATTAAAATTATTTGTTCACGATTTATGAAATGTCTTTTATACAAATCATCGATTACACTCCACAAAAAACTCTCTCGATTATATCGCTACTGAGCCCATATTTCTCTTTTTAAACAAGGCCTAACATGATCCAGATATCTCTAATTAAAATCACACAGCATTTTAGTGAATTACGTAAAATATTTTAAAGAGGAAATGTCTAAAAAAGGAATAGTAATTTCTGAACAATTCAATAAAAGTAGATAAATCATATAACGAAAACCAGACTACTACCATTTGGAAGATATTCTTATGAATTTATTAATGCGAAATACGTTTTGTGTCATAGTTTATTCTACGGATAAATTTCCTGAAAAGCACTGAAAAACAAATAAGTTCTACTTATTTATCGGTTTTCTTTAAATTAAAAGCATGACGCTTGAATTAATCTGAATATTCAGGAATGGAATGGTATTTGTTGTTTAATGGCAGAAGAGCCGATTTCGGCTATGCTGCGCGAAACACAAGGTTAAAAGAGAAAATCACGTAAGAAAAATTCTAGGTAAAAAAATGGCGCAAGTCTTAAAAAAGGTTAGTAAGAAAATATAAAAATTTCTCAAAGAGTAATATTTCTTAACCAAGACTGAGAAAGAAACATTTCTGTTAAAATGAAATTCTGGATATTCAGGAGAAGGCTATATTGAATCTACTCACGGATTCAATACAGAGAGCAAACTGTATTGAATCCGTGAATAGATACAACATTTCATGTTTTTTAAAAAATGTTTGGAGTCAATTTTTTAAAAATAGCTTATTTGATACTTAAAATGTTTTTAAACAGAGCAAAGTATAATGCAAACTTATAAAACGTTTAGATATTGGATAAAGTATGAAATTTTTAACGTATATTTTTAATGCTACATAGTATGATGAGCAAACGGGAACTAACTCTAAATATTATAAGTGCTCATATGTCAGATAGCATAACCAACATGAAATCTTGTTAATTTTATACTGAATATTCTAATTTGAGGATTAGATTTAAACCTGCCAACAAACTGATAGTGGAATGCAACTTGTTGTTTGTTTCTTATTCCCGCATATTCTGTCATGTCTGTAAAAATGTTTTTCTATATAAAACTGTCCATGTCTTCTAAAAAGTGTTTTAAGGCATTAAATCAAGCAACGGACCTGCTTTGCGAAATTATCGGAAAAGACAGTTATTTAGCGTGCAAATCGTGTTTTAAAACAAAAGAAATCAACAGCGTTTTCAAAATTTCAAGCAACAATTTTATTTAAGACGTATCTAACACCACACAGACATATTTTCAGGTATGCATTGTTATGTACAATGGTGGAGCAAGGAGATCATTAGTAACCGTAAAAGTCCCCGTTAAAAAAGACGCACAGGAGAACCGCACTGCGGCACCTGGAATAGTTTCTGGGAGCGTCTTTGATATTTTTTTCTTTTTGAGAGCGGATAGTTTCCCTAGCATAGAGCTTGACACAATGTTAAGTTTGGAGGAGGGTTAGTCGTGGGCTTTTTCAGTTGAACTCGTTGCAGGTGGTCTTCCCTGCGTTGGCCACGTTCCTGTTACTCCTAGACCTTTCGAAGAGCGATGGGTCTGTGTAGATGGGTTCGCTGGGGTCATCGATTTTGTGTCCTGGGTACTGGTGGCCGATGTAGAGGTTGGTCAATCCGGGAGGAGGTCCACTCATGCCGGCTGCTTTTGCCTACGTAAATTAAAAGAATATTATAAAGATGTCAGCAATGGTATTCATTGGTTTAAATTTTATTTTGTTGTTTTAGAAGTAAAATGTGAGTTTGAATAAAATCTTTGCGGATCATTTCAATGATTTTATGCTAAGCCACTAAATTTATTGAAACACGTGATAAGTTCAAAGTAATTGCACTGTGCCCTGATTTTATACAATAAGTTGATGTAAGTGATATCACTTTGAAAAAAATCGAACTAATAACATAAGAATAGCATCGATTTTTCATTATGGTTAGACATACAGGTGTGGTATTCAAAATTTAGTTTAGATCTGAACTATCGTGAATTCTTGTAAACATTGTATGAATTTAATCTCACTCGGGAGTTGCGTGAGACAATCTTGGCTTTGTAATTACAAACTCGTGGTTTCAACACCTGACTTCATATAAGATTCGCGTAACATGGTATGGATGGCACATTTTATGCCTATAGTAGCTCATATGGACGAAGCTGACGCAACATGGAAATTCTAAGAATAGAGGACCATTTCGTATCGAAATTACTTAGTCTATCACTAAATTTTCTAGTTTCAAGATGAGATCTTAACCTACAAACTTTCTCTTTATGTGAATTTACTGAGAAATGGAACAGTAAATTCAAATATATGACAGATTTGAGGGTAAACGATCAATAAACTTTACACTCAAATTTTCTGAATTCTTTTCATCTTTTGATAAAACAGTTACAATGGAAGAGGCAACTTACTGCTAATTTAGATTTCTTGAAGAAGTACATAGCTGCAGCTGCTACAACAACTATCGCACATACAAGGACGATTGATAAGATGACTAAGGTGTAATATCCAGCTTGAGCTACGCACACAGTGCTGGTCTTCGTCACTGAAACAGGAATCAATTGACTGTATTAACATTTTGAAAAATATTCATTAAATGAATATTTTCAACAAAATTTATGAAATCATACGATCAAACTTTTAAACAGCTCAAACAAACATACTGTGTTATAACCCTATTAGCACAAGATATTTTACGATATCTCTACGATGTTACTGCGATAATCTGAATGCTGCACAACATCGTAAGGATATCGTATGAATATTGTAGAGCATTTTGTGCTAATAGGGAAGATTCTTTTTCTTAATGACAAGTCTATATTACAGCGGCATATTTTTATGATAGCCATTCTTTTGAAAGTATCTCTACAGAATCTAAATTGACTAAATCCAGAGAAGTAAATTTACTGAAAACGTGATAAGAGATTCGCTTGAAAGTAATTAATTTAAAACCCAATCTCTGATAAGTGTAAAAGATTTTATAAACATAGTTTGAATTCCTAATTTCTCTACAAAAGTAGTTCTTTCCTAAAGGAAAACTGACTGAAGCAGGTTTTAAAAAAATTAAGTCAATTCAGATGATAGTCATTACCTGCAATGAATTTGTGATATGAGCAGATGAAATTTTTTTCGTTATTTCTTGGAAGATTTTTTTATTACCATAAATATACAAATGACATCTCTTTGAGGTACATTAGTTATTTAGTCGCTATTATGAGTATTAATCTGTTATTTAAGTTTGGACAATGAATGTGATACACAATTATATAGGCAGAGAACCTTTCCACGAAGAAAATAAAATACTCATTTAGATGAAATATTGAATGTTCCATCAAACGTTTTCCATTTCATTACCTGCTGCAGCTTCAGGGGGCATGTCTGATCTGGAGAGGTAGACCTTGAGTAAATCGTGGACGACTTCGGCCTCGTCTGTTCCGTTGCCAACAGGGATGTCATTACTGTTATCGTCTGCGAAAATGGCGGCTGTTTCATTTGGTGCAAATCGTTTCTTGCGACCCCAGGATGGGAAGGAACCTGGTCGACCTCTATCGCTGCAGATAACCTGTAAGAAAGCGTGTTCGATCATCAGAAGGATAATGAAATCAAGTAATCCATCTTTTATTTAAAAAAAATTGCTCACGAGCATAATGGAATTTTTCACAGACCTTCGTGTAGCTTAGTAATAAATTCGCTGTTTTAATAAAAAGGAATTCTTACTGGTTCGCAAGGTCCTCTGCAAGTCCTGACGGTGGCTTGGAATACTAGAAGGTTTGAGTCGGGAATTTTGAAGGCATAGAAATCAGCTTGCAAAGCGCCATCTGGTGTTTTTTGCAGCTCTGGGAAGACGTAAAGATCGACTGGACAGCTGTGGACAAAGAAAAGTTATTTAATTTCAAAAAGCAGAAGCAGATCAATTCACTTCCTCAGGAAAGAAGTTCTGCAATTTTTTCTATCCTAGTCTTGTAGATGGCTTTATTTATTATTGCAGTGTCACGAAAGAGAAGATAGAAACATCAGAAGGAAATGTTTATAAATATTATTTGATTTTAATTAATTAATTATATATTTTTAATGAACTAACAAAGTTAAGAATCTTTTTATATTTTTAAAAAATAAAGAAGAGTTCTTAAGAATTATAAAGAAGAATTCTGTTCGAAGAATTCTTAATTCTAATTAAGCAAGTGATTTTTTTTCCAGATACAGCAGTAGGCTTACCCTCTATTGTCAATCAAGTGAACCTGTCTGCCTGAGTAAGGATCCTTGGCTATGACGTTGGTGGCGAATATGTCACTGAAGTATTCATAGTGATCTGTAAGAGGAATCAGTGCTTTAATTTTATCAATCATCCATTTGGCATATTTTTATGAAATATTTAAATACTTGTGAATATCGATTTGATTGTCAATTGATGAGCAACTATATTTTCATATACTCACAGTGTCCTCTAGCTTCCAATCGGAAAGTGAGCAAATCACCGACCGCGATGGTATTCGTTGGTGCTCCTCTGTACAAAACTCGCAGAACGATGTTGGATGTGAGCATGTTCTGAGCAGGCAAGTGTTCGATTTGGGTTGGGTATCGACTGAAAAGAAAATTATGCTCATCAGAAAAAGAAAATAAAAACATGAGAGATTTCTTTGGAAACACTGAGGAATAAAGACTGTAACAAGATATAGGCTTACCCGTCTGTTCTGGTGTCCATGTAGCTGGATGTCACTACGGTTTCACCGGGGCCTGACATGTAGCACGTAAGGTTGTATTTCTTGTCCCTCGATGTTTGGACGTTGTCATTAAACTGGACGACCACGATGTTCGTCATCACATCTCCGTACTGGAAAGATATAAGCACTCAGATGTATATTCATATTGTGCCAAGATCTCGAAATTTATGACACAACGAATTGTTTTTGGTTTCCGCCTTAAAACTTGAAATGGATTATTGTTGTATATTTGTATATAGCTAAATCAAATAATTCAAATATTAATTTAATGAAATGCTTTCTTTTGAATTATTAGCAAGCAATTTTTATTAGCTGAAAGTATAGTTTGGTTATGTTATTGATAAGTTGATGTTGTATTTAGTTATGTATTAGTTATGTATTGACTGTGAATGATTGATATTTCAGAAGCTTAGAGAAGGAGTAGTAAAAATTAAATTTTCTTTTTCATTTATATTAATATTAAATAAATGATTGTATAAGTTATATCAAAATTATATATTCATAATGTATGAATATCAGACTTTAAAATTCAATAATTTATTTTTCAATGCTGTATCTCAGTGAGGATTAATAAGCCAATTTAACTGTAGACACCAATCTCGCTTTGGGGACTAAGTTATTCAAGGCTCGAGGATAGCTTTAGAGCCTCCAAAAGTCAAAAACGGCCTTAAAATGCACTAAAATTTAAGCTCTATGGTCTAATACAAATCGACGTCCGCATGTGTCTCAGTTCAAGATGTCGAATGTTCATTTACTAGTTCACTAATAATGCAATTAAATTCAACTAGTTTATGAATTAATTAGAGTCAATGATGTTATTAAAATATATCGTTGTGTAAATTCTATGGTATATTAATTTCATACGACTAAAAGTGATTCAGTGCTAGAATCCAAATGGCCTTTAGGAAATTTTTAATGTAGTATTAATGCAACAAATCAAACTCTCAGTATCAAAAATTATGTTCTTTAATGAACATCATTGTAGAGTCTTTTCTTGAGCATTTTCCGTACTTCCAGTTTTTCGATTAAGCTTACTTATTGATTTCATATCGCAGCTAGTGCTTAATCTACCTTCTTGCATGTAGTAATGTGATACATGGCTATACTTTTATTTCATTTAATCTTTTATTTGTTTCACAATTTGTTAAATAACAGAATGAGAACTAAAGGCATCGTTGTTGCAATGAAATATTTAATGCATCCATAGAATATTGCATAGAATATTTACTTGATTGCCAGTTATTCAAGAGTTTTTTTTCGAATACCATTTCAGAAAACCTTCATTAAAATCCATAAAAGCCACATTGCCATTAAAAATAAATGCATATAGCCGGGAGAGTAAAAAAAAAAGGCAATTTACAAGTTCTTTTTTAGGATTTGGCGGAGATAGTCAAAAAAGCGAAAACTCGATGGCAAACGGAAACGGAATGCATGCATTCAGGCTGTCGGGACAATGGCGGTTATTGAAAAGCTCGTCCCTTTACCTTGTAACTTTCCGGCGCTCCAGAATGTAATACAAACGGAAATTCGTCACAAAAGAGCGAAGAGTCAGGAGTTCAGGGGCTCTGCAATTCACGCACTCGTCTAATAATGATAATGCCGCCGACTGGGTGTGAAAAGCCGACCAGAAAAAGAAAGTTTTTTATGTCCGTGGTGTCCGACCTCGATGTGGAGGCGTTGCTTTTGCATATCAACAAAGCGCAGGTTGTGCTTTTGCAAAAGTATTGATGCCACTTTGCATGCAAAAGCTTGTGTGCGAATGACACATAAAGGGGTGGATTCACCACAGAGCAAAGGAGTTGACATCCTTTCTGAGTGTCAATGTGCGATCGACATCCAAAAGGCTGTCGGAAACTTAACATAGATAAACGCGACGTTGGTGCTTTTTTAAATATCAATTGCATATTATGAGACTAGAAAGTTGGTTAGTTGGCCTTTTTAAATTGTTTTAATTTGACAGTGAACCATAAGAAAGGTATTTTGTTGGCTTCCCAAGTTTTAGAGTTAATTGCTTTGAAAGAACTAATAGTATTCGTGATACACGAAAAACAGGAAATATCAGTTTTTAATTTGACTCTGACTTTTTCGTACTTCTATAAGTACACAAAAACGACAGGCAATCAATTAACGATTTAAACAAACTAAAAAAAAGTGCACTTTATGAAGTGGGGAGAAATTTAATCTTTAAAATTTTCTGAAATATCTGAAAAATTTCTAAAATCTGCCAGTTTTTAGATCAGTCTATTATAAGCAAAATTAAATCTCTTCAATATATTGTCAGTATATTCAGCGCACTATTAAAACCAAAGATTAAGATGAAAGCTTTGAAAAGGTTTTAAATTCTGAATTTGAGAACTTTAAAATTTTATATAGTGAAAGAAATATTCTGTGATTCTGTTTCTTTGCTCTTGTACTCAGAATTTAGTTTGCAGTCGTGAAAATTACTAACCTCGCATATTCAAATGTTTGGCTGTAAACTTTGAGGCAAGTCTACACAAGGATAAACAATTTTGAACTTTTATTTTATCGGCAGACCATTTTTATTTTGTTCTTTTATGAATATGTGCATATACTTAACCGCACACTTCAGATATTAAAAAGAAAAAATGGATTATGGTTATGTGATATCAAGAGGTATTGTCATATCGATATACATATATAAGTTAAATTTTACATTCATTGATTAGCTCATAACAATACTGCGCAAATAAATCCTTAAGAAAACGAGGTAAAAAAACAAACAAAAAATATTTAAAATGTCTAATTCCTAAGGCGCTTTGTTAACAATCTTTGGAAAATAATCAGGACTAGAATGGAAATCTCAGCGACTTTTTTATTGAGGGTTTGAAGCGACTTTTACAATCCTTACAAAGTTATTCTTAAATGTTTAATCTTAACCTCCAAGGAATTACAGCGTACTGTATTGTCATTTGGGGACCACGAGGTTTCACTGGTTACACTCTGGCCACTACGGATTTCTAGTCTGGATCTGAACTTAAGACCATCTCGACAATCAAGAGCATTCTGAGAGTTGTTAGAACCTAATCTAATAGGCAATTTTTACTCGCTCGCCTAAATACTGGTTTTAACTGCAGACTTTGGTATAAAAGCGTTCATCCTTTGTGAAAGTCTATTATAGCAAATAACTTATCAATAAATCAATATTCTGATGCCAATTTCCTGACAGTGCAGGTGTTCATGAACTCGTGGGAGACATCTGCCACGATGACAAATCGAAGAGCAATGGTAAATAGAAATCTAATGAAACAAACAAAGGCACGTCTGCGGTTCCTGACCTTGTCACAGATGAGCGGTTCAGCCTTCCGATATTTAACCCTCTGCCATCTAATTACTCATGCCCTCATCAATGGAACTCGTTAGCTCCACCTTCCGCACGGAAATGCGGAAACTTTCAGTTTTTAGAATCTGTTTTTGTTTTGATCCTGCCCTTGGGATACGTGTTTCCGCATTCATAACTGTCAGAGCTGTGTGCTGAACTTTTGAATATGATATATTCGAATTTGCCATCAGTTATCCGATGCCGATTGTGTGCTTTTTTTGTGAATCTCTAATCCGGCTTATGTTGCAGAATAATGCGCGGTTTGTTTTCTTCCATTTGAAAGGCGATTTGGACGAAACTTTTGAAAAGGAATCGTGAGTTATTTCCTGGCTTTGTTTTCACTTATTTTCAATGCCAAATCGCATTTAAGTGATTTTATACAAAAGTGTATCATATGCTGCTACAGTAATATAGTCCTGTCAGGTCAGTTTCGAAAGGGAGTGTTAACTTTTACTTTCACATCTGCTTAAAAGATTCCAAATTAAGTTTTCCAATACATTCCATCCGGAAGGCTGTTTGTATCCTATAATCCATAGTCCATTTGTATTGGGCTGTACAAGTTTCAAATGATTTGGGGTGACAGTATATCTTGACGTATTGATAAAATAAGCAGGAAAAAATTGCTTTTAAGAGGATAAAGGATTTATTTTAACTTTCGACAGTTTTATTCTTTTTCTGTTTATTTATGTATATCATTTTTTGCCTGTATATTTTTCTAATGTTAAGCGTGTAGTGAGAGTAATTTGAAAGAACTGGAGAATATAAAATAAAATAATAATTGGCTCATAAGCACATCGTTCTATAGGCAATTTAATATTACCCAGTCGAACAATCAATCGTTTGTTATATGACCAAGACAGGAGAGGTATTAACTTGCCCTAAAATTACGGGCATATCATAGCCTTGGTCTAAAAGCAGTATTGTGGATTATTGTAAAATGATAGGTAGATAAGCATTCGGAGGTTACATGGCATGAGTGCCAAGGTAAAGAAGGCTGCGCCAATGTAAATAGCGAAGGATGAATGTAAATTAGATCTCAAAAGATATAAGGATAAATAGGATGGGGCCAGTTGAAAAACTTTAAGGCCGTCCAACTGTTTGTTACCTGTTGAGTTCCGCAGCGGGGAAATCCGTTGGCCCTCGAGATCCTGAGCACACTGGTGGTACCGCCATTTCCATCGTAGAAGCATGAATCGTAGAAACCGTATGTGTAGATGCGCCCGTAGAAGCCTTCTGGAGTCTTCATCGTGAATTCGATACCATCGGGGCTGCAAGATTGGCTCACTGGAAAAATACAAGGCTCACTTTATGATAAAAGTTCTCTAATCTTTATAGAATCATTTTCACTTAGATTTTTCTTAAAATATTGCGAGCTGTGTGTTTGTATCTGCTCTGTGGTGCAAGTTTTTTTAATGAAATAAATGAAACTTATTTTTATCTCTGGATTTAAGTTATTTTTAATTGCTAAAAAGTCCCGTCTTGAAAACCGTCTTTGACTGAGAACTTTGAGCTGAATTTCGATTACATTCTTTACTAAACTTCTGAAAAACATAACAATTCAAAATCTATAATGGTAATAAGTTCAGTAAAGTGAATAGAGAAATAGTAAGCTTAATTCTTAACAAAAAATAAATGTTTTTTACTATCTAGTGACTCACTGAGTTTGTTGAACGTTTTAAAACGATATTCTTTCCCCAAAAAAATGAATTTCTTCTGAGATTCTGGTAAAATTGTTCGTCCAGATTGTACTTCGTTCTAAGTGTTAAAAATTCGCGCCATTTCAAATTAACTCATAAACAGAAACTGAAAAGTGATAAATTGTCGTCTTTGCTTTTGCAAGTCTCTTCCTTATATACATTCTTAAAAATTTGTACTAATGTTCAACGACCGAAATAACTTTGTTTTTCTATTCGAACTTACCGTCAATACAGTTGGGTGTGCTAGCTCCGGGAATTCCATTGGCAGCTTGTGCGTCTCTTTCGTAGAAATCGAACTGAGAATCTTGCTCGAAGTGACCGGGGTTGTTCAATTGCAGATGTCTAGTGTCTTGGTCACTGAGCTCGCAGTTATCTGGGATCACATTCCTGTAATGAAATATAATTCATTTGCTGAGATATTTTCATTCTTAAAGATAAAATTAACTATGAGTCCCGAATTTCAACTGAAATAGAAAAAGTCTCACTTCTTTTATTTTCAAATTAATTTTGCATTCTTATGATGATAAACATCTTTTCCTGGAGAAGACTGTCAACTAAATCGTAGTTTATTCGTTTGCATTCTAATTAATTTCAATTATGTTTTTTTCGTTTTTGAAAATAAAGAAAATGAACTTTCCAAATGTAGGAATCAATATTATAAATGATTTGAAATGTCAGTGCGCATCACATTGTATCTTTTGCCCCAAAGCAATAGAGATAATAAGTTCCAGAAATTGAGACAGTTTGCTATGATGATTATATTTCATATAAAACCCTGATTGAGACCTGGATTTTGAATATCAATACAGCTAGATCTGAAGCCTTAACAAAAACAACATAGAATGTCCTTTTCAGGAACTATACTTTTCGGGAATTTGGATGAAATAAATATCGGAAGTGACAGATAAAATGAGTGATAAATGGGCCGAAAAAGAAGTTTATGCGAATTAAATTTTATGATTTACATTATTAATGCCGCCGTAACCTGGTACAAAACTCAGGACAGAGCTTGACTGTCGTTAGCTCTATGGAATGTTAATTCCATGGATGATAATATTTCCATGTTAATTAGCATTGGATGATAATATTTCCTTTTTCAAACATTTATTCATTGGTGTAAAGTCGAAATGTGTTGAGTTATATTATTATCTGAGTTGCCTATCTTTTCACCCGATCGCAGTCCAAAATCACAATGTCTCCTCCCTTAGGTTATATAGGTTAGACTTAAGTCAACAGATGCCAATCTACTCTAAATTATTTAAAATCTTACCTGTAATTGAATGACAAGCAGATGAATTCTCTTTCTTCTAAGCAAGCCTTTTCACAGTCTTCTTCCCGTTCTGTTCTGACTACTCGTCTGACGTAGAAGCTTCTCAGTCTCGTGCCAAATCCAACTCTTCGGAACACGCCACCACTAAACAAGGACCCTGGTTTGCACAGTTCATAATTGTTGTTAGGGAAGGGTTGTTGAGGCATTCCTGCAGGTGGGAAAATTCCATTGCCGGTGAAAGGGTTTGATTGTGGGTACCCTGGGTAACCTCCTGGAAATCCTCCGGGAGCAGGGTGAGGATTTTGAGGTGGAGCGACAGGTGGATAACCTCCAGCTTGACTCCAACTGTGGGCATTGCCTGAACCCCAAGGTTGAGCTGGTGGAAGAGCAGGTGGGTATGCAGGATAGTTGACCGATCCGTGTGGATTATTTTGTCCCCAACCCTGACCACTCCATGGACCAGAAGGCCATGACTGAGAAATTGAAGTGCTTCCGCCGCTTGGTGGAACAACTGGACCGCCTAGTCCCCATCTTGAAGGTCCATATCCGCTGGAACCGCTTGCTGGAGATCCGTAACCAGGTCTGTGGATGAAACTGTGTCCACGGTTTCCACTTCCTCTGACTAATGAATGAAAACATTCAGATAAAAAAAATTAGTTTTACTTGCAAGTTCACTTACTTGGATAAATTCTTCCGAAAGGATTTAGTTTTTAGATTGCATTTAAAGCTATGTATTTAAAGCTAACGCACACCAAAGATAATAGAAGCAAATAATGGTTAAAAATTGCTCTTTTGTTTGAACAAAAATATTTTGTAAGGACTTTGATGATAATAATAGCAGAAGTTTTTGAAGACACCCGACCTTCACCAGATACGATTGCAAGCTTATACCTTCACCATGTCATTTTAATGAATGTTGGATATTTTAACCTGTCAGTTGTGTTACAAATGTAGAAGCAAAATATTTTAAACGATTGTGTATTTGCACCATCACCCAAAAATATTCATGCAATTTATAAAAGCATAGAAATTCACCAAAATGCGCCTAATTATACTTATCTGTTCAAGCCAAGGAAATAAAAAGCGAAGGATTCATTTTTATTTGAATAGTTTGTACCATTTAACGTTTGCCATTCTTTTAGGCCTAAAGAAGCACAATATTCTTATTTGTCCCATAGCCTGAACAGATAAAAGCGTGCCGCCACCACCGACTTTAAAATTGTTCTTTTTTTGTTTTTGTTTGATACTTACTCCACTTGAATTCGTAATAGTCGTAAGACTCATCATCTACCAAGTTGGGCTTGTTCGATCCACTAGACTGGCTGCTAAATCTGCAGGACTGAAATCGCGAACTGTATTCAACAGACTGGCAGTCACGGTTATAACGCCTCATGCATTCATCAAGGCATTCTTGGAAAGAATATACTTTCACTTCGACTTGGTGGGCAACATCCAATCGTTTCCTGCGGAAGCATTCGACAGTGGCGTTGTTGATGTAAGCGTCTGGTAGAAAAAGTAGAGAATTGTCGGTCGGTTTTATAATGGCAATGGTGCACAAACTTTTTAGTATGGCTGCATTAAGTTTTATGTTTAAGTTGGAGTATTAGTTGAATTAAAGGATTGTTTTTCTCATATACGGATGGAATTATTCCGGGGCAATATATTTGTAGTAATAATTTTAAAAAACTATTTAAATTTCAAATGTTTTCTACCAATGACAACTCAGAAGTGTACATCGTACTTCAGAAGTCCGTCAGAATTACATCATTAAAAATAAATTATGAAATTGTAAATCGGCAATTTGTAATGAACAGATTTATAATTAACTGTATAAGAAGCAATGTGCTTAAAATCGAATAGCTGAAAGAAAATTTTTTATTTATAAAAATATTAAACAAAAGAATAAAGTCAAGGTTTTTAGTTAAATATTAGTGTTCTAATTTTTAGTTCGGAATCTTGAAACCTTAATAATTATAAAATATTCATAAAAAAGGAAAAAATTGCTTGAATTTACCAATGCAGAATATATTATATTGGAAACCCATAATAAATTGTTCCATTAAAATAACAGTTATCATTACTATTCTCTCTTCTAACAATGTTTAAAAAGTCTAGATTTCAAACGAGCTTTTCTATTACTTTATGCTTGTTTGATTAACACTGCTTTAAAAATACCTTTAATTTAATTTTTAAAAGATTTTTCAGTATTGCAACCATTCTATTTTTTTCTACAGAAATTTTGATAATGAATATTATAACAGAAAGATATGAATGATCAAAAATTACATTTCCGTTAAATATTGTTAATAATTACCATATTTTTAGTATTCTTCTCTATTAATTTTGGAAAATAATTTGGAGTTGAAACAACTAAACAAAAATGCAAATAAAAGTAAAAAGTTTTGGAAGTATCTCATGTCTCTAAATATTTATTTCTTTTCAACATCTTAATAGAATATTTAATTAAGTTTTGCAATCAAATATTTTTTCTTTGATATTTTTTATTTTAAAAATGTAAAAGAATTTTATTAATTTTTTATCACAGCTTTATTATTTTTTGACAGCTTAAAAGATTGTCTCATGGTCTGAAGATATTTAGTCCAATAAAAAGTTATCTAGTATTAATAGAATTTCTTAATCCTTACTCCTGTATTTTTGAATTAATCAGTCACTTTGAAGGAGTATATCTTAATTTTTTAGGTATTTTAATCGTATTGAAAAAAGATGGCTTGAACTCTTTCATGCGACGTATGAGTTTCTTTTTTCAAATTTGAGGAGACGCTTTTATTGTATAGTTTTTCTCAAAGTGTTCACAATTTTATGAGAATTTATTAAATGAAAACAAACATTAAAGTGATTTATTTATAGTTGAGTTCATATTTAGTTTTATTCGGTAATAAAAGCCTGCCTTTCACTGATGAAGGTCGAGTTGTGGAAATATACGTTCTTCCCGAGATATTTTGGAAAAATAGCTACAATGAAACTAGCCTACCATCGTGATTAATATATTAAAATTTACAATAAATATCCAGCAAATATGTTAATAGGACATGCAATATCATAAACAGATCTTAGAAAAATTGTGCCTGTTACCTAAAGATCAGTGCTATTTATGAATGCAATGAATCTAAACTTTATTACTTCCCGCGTCATAGAAAAGTTTAATGAAATTTCTAATAAAGCTTAACGGTATTCTTATTTTTTGTTGTAAGAAATGCAATGCAGACAATGTATGTTTTAATCCTATTAGATCGAATAGCAAAAATATATGCAAGCAGATTGAACTAGAATTTTTCGTTATCCGATCAACAAACTTGGGATTGATTTCAAATGCTTAAGCCATTATCCTTAAAAAGTGCTTATTTTAGATGTAAAACTCTGTAACATTCAAGAAAAAGTTAACAAAAAACGTCGTGTTTCTTGAATTGCGCTCCTTTGCTAGATTCAGTTGTAGAATTATGTCAGATTCATTTCATTATTTTATTCAGAAAATGGCCATCGTCAAACTCGTATCTGTTAGAAAGGATAATCCGTTTTTTTAGAGAATACTTGTGTTCCTCGACACAAAGAATTCCACATTTTGCTTACCTCGATCAGCGTTTCCGCAGAGTATTCTGTAGAAATCTCCTTGACTGGGCACCAGAGTGACAGTTTCATGCGTGGTGGTCATATCGTTGGCATCTGAGGCATCTGGATAGTACATGTAAGTTGTGCAAAGCCAGGTGTCTTCTTCGTGGTAGAAGGCAGTGCAGAGGTATCCTCTGGTCTCTAAGCTCTGGGCGCAGATATCTGAACAGCTTTGGAAGTGTTGGGTATAGATGGTTTCCAGTTCCATGGCGCCGTTGGGTCTTTTACCTGATTCCATGATGTGGGCTCGGTTGGGGCAAGCTTGAGATTCTGCAAAAGCAACCATAATCAAGACCTCATACTTATGGACTAAGACCCTCTATTCAATACCTCCTACAAGTATATAGATGCAGCGAACTTTTGGGACCTGTCTTAAAATTGATTTTGCTTCGCGAGTTTTTCTTTTCATATATAAACACACATTTTTATCGTTTTTATAATTTTCACATGTATTTCGTCGATGTTAAAACACTACGTAACCTTTTTTTCTGTTCAATAAAGTTTCTACTCATATCCAAACTACAAGTCGGAGATTTTTATCTCTGGAGTCAGGGGTGTGTCGTAGTGTAAAGTAAAGTAAATTGTTTCTGTTTGAAACCATTTGTGAAGAAGTCGCCCACATAAGAAAACGAACTGAAGAGTGTCCTTGGAACCTGCGCAGTAATATTAGCCTGAACAGCATTCGAATAAGAATCGAAACTTAAAGCACTGTGTATAGATGCGTTTCTTGTGTTCTCTTGATATTTGTGATGCGAAATGCACGTGTTTAAGATATGTTGTGTCAAAATTAAATATCATTTGATGATGAAAATTATTGCGTTGCTGTTTGACAGATTACTTGGAGTAATTCACCCGATGGAAGAAGAATCGCATATATTTAATTGTCCTTAAAATATTTAATTGTCCTTAAAATTGAAATATTTCTGAAGTGAACTATTTACCAGCAGAAGTAACACCAGCCAAGAATTGCAAAGCGCCTTTACTAAGAAGAAAGCAAAGAATCGAATATTGATCGACACTTGTGAAAATTAGTCTGGACTAGGTATTCGGTAGACTTAAGAGATGCTGAAGAGTGAAATATGCACTTAAAGAAAGAGGCTTTATTTTCAAATTGTTAAATATATTCTTCCAACAACCTTACCCGTGTTTGCAGTAACATAGAATTTTAAAGCACATCTAGAATGCTATTCTGATTGCATATCGATAAGTAAATCTACGGTTGATAAATTGACAACAACTACTTTTAATCCTAAGATGATTTAGCAACTAATGACCCTTAGTCGTAAATCAGTGCTTGTAAATTACAATTATAGCATTTTCAAATTTCAATTTGGGCATTAAGATAGCTAGCGCTGTAATAACAGATATGAAGTAAATCACAGTACTGTATTAGTGTTCCTGACAGAATTTTTGTTTATTAACAATTAATTGAAAGCTGTAATTATAAGCAATATATCAGCAGGAAGCTGATGTTACCTGAAAGGCACATATTTTCGACGTAATCACTGTTGGAGTCGCTGACAAAGCCGTTAGGGTTCATAGCTTTAGTGTTTCTGCTGAGGCGACATTTCTGGCCACCTCTGTCGAAGCAAGCAGACAGACATTCGGGGTCATTGATGCATTTTTCTTCGCATTCGGTGCGGTTGGTGGCGAAAACTTCTTGATCGGTATGGCTCTCGAAGCAGTGGCCTGGGGTCCTTTTGATCACGTACAGGCGGTTGGGGCAATCGCTGTTGAGTCTAGAAGCTGCAAAAAAGGGGGTCGAAAGTTTTCAGTAAGGAAAATGCATTTCTTTTACTCGGTTAACTTTGTTCTTTTGTAAAGTTAAATTTTATTGAAGAATTTCTTAAATTTGGGGTATAATCCCAAACTGAATCGAATAAAACAACATTGGAATTCTGAAATTTTCACACTTCCTTCTTATTTTAGATTTTTCACCATCTACAAGCATAATTACCTAAAAAATCATAATCGTTTTCAAAATTTCCTTAAAATTTATTGAATAAATATTTTAATTTAAATATCTGTTTATTAAACATTAGTTCATATTCCTCATCCTTTCTTCCCCATCCCCCGATTTTTGAATTGCAAATGTTTTTCTCGCCCGTAACGAGGTGGAGAGTACTATCTTACAGAATACACCCTATTAGCACAAGATGCTCTACAATAATCATAGGATATCTTTACGATGTTGTGCGGCATTCGAAATATCGTAGCAACATCGTGCAGATATCGTAAAATATCTTGTGCTAATAGGGCATCTATTATTTTGTTTCGTTGAATTTTTATAGAAACAAAATCTATAGTCACTCAAGAAAATTGCTATACAATTAAAAGCAAACTTTCACGAACTTATTCGATTTTCGATTCGCAGAGGTTTTAACAAAATATGTTAGAAAGGTAACTTTATTAAGTTTAATATAAGTTATAAATGAAAATTTAAACAAATTTTGTACCTAGTTCCCCATTTTTAAATAATGTGACTTACCTGCATCGATTTACCCAAACAGCCATGGAAAAAATTTGAGATTTTCACTTAAAAAATAATGAAGAAAAGTTAAGAAATTTCCTAAATTTGTTCTCCAATTTTCAGTATTTTGTACGCTAATTGTAAGGCAAGTAAGACCTTTTCCATTTGCTTAGGGATTTGGATAGGAATGGGAATTTCTGCTGGGGTGGAATTTCGTGGTTAAGAAAAAGATAAATTCAGTAATTACTCGACATCCGGGCTTTACCACAGAGACTGCACTTTTCTTAGTGAAGGAGAAAATCTGTATTTAAATTTAATAATTAGGAAATTAAAACAATATTTCAACAAATTGTAGATTTTTATCAAAATGCAGTGTCCGGCTGTAGAGGCTCTGTCGAGCTACATGTGGCATTTGGATTTCACATGAACTTATATGACTTATTTGATTCATTTCAATAGAATTAAACGTAGGTTATGTGTGTGTTATTGTTTAATCTCTCGAGTACAATTTGTGCAACTTACATGAGAAACAGACTTTGTTGAAGTGGAAGGTGTTGAGCTGCCTGACCAGAACGTCTCCGCCGTCCGGTGAGGCCCTGTCGTGGTACATGTGGCAGATGGATTCCTTGTACTCGGGTTCCACGTGCTGTTGGTTGTTACCCATCTGACCGTTGGAGGCGGCTGGATGTCCGGCATTGTTCTCGATTCGCTGTCCGGGCGTGAAGTCGAAAGAAAGGCACTTAGGATCGTCTTCGCATCGCTGTTTGCAGGTCTGCAGGACTCTCAGGGGACTGTCGACTAGTGTGACCTGTTTGAATCGGAGGATTTCTTGTTATTCCATCAGCAGTTTCTGAATTATCGACTCATAAGCCAAATCTTACAGCTTATGAAGCTGGGAATGCTCATTTCGACTGAGAATTTTCAATTATTCATAAGTTGATTTGCCAGCACCCTTCAATTATTTCTAAATTTAATGTTTTTTCGGTGTTCGTCAATCCCACCCTAACCCTACATTACGCAATGATGTATATTTGATTCGCATACTTTTTTGCTTAAAAATTCACTTCGAATACATTAATAATTAATTTATGAAATCATTTGTGATTTGAATTTTTTTTTTATTTGAAGTAGAAAAGATTTTAATGAAAGAATTTTTATTAAATGCCTATAGTCTTTCAAAATGAGTTTTTTAGTGATTTTTCTTAAGCTTGCTTATTTACATAAATTTTCATAGTTGTTGTTAAGGGAAGAAAAAAGCTTTCAGTATGGTCTTAAACGATTACCGTAAGTAACATAGATCGGTGATATGTGTATCGAATAGAACTGACAAAAGAGTATTTTATATAAAAGGAATATCTTATTAAGCATTGTTTGGGTATATTGAATAGAGCGGCCATAATTTTACAGAAGAAAAGAATACAGATTTGAGTTATTTTTTCTTATACATTTTTGAAACAATAAAACGATATCTTATTTATTTTCAGGCTAAGTCATTGTTTTTGTAAGTATTTCTTGAAGTAATAATTTGATAATTTCTATATATATTTCAAATTTGGTAAGGATTTTTGATTTATCATAATTACATTGAAAAAATTTGGTAAGAATTTAAGAGGGAACGTTTTAAAAATATTCTGTACGTTTTCTTCATTTTCTCGTATGCAGTTCAAGTAGGATTGTGTATTTCTTTCTTTTTTTCAAGCTTAAAATATATTTTTGCTCATTGAATTACGTATTTACTAAGTTAATAATTATTTTAGCTTTGCACCGGAAAAAGGCGCCATTTCTTAAATAATTGGAAGGCAAATTTGATTTATCTTAAGAGTACTGAAATAAAGTTCGTCTCAGTTCAATGGGTATTGGTGAAATATATCAATAAAAAATGTGCACATCATAAAATAAGGCATGTTCAGTTCATTTCACGGCTTATTGCTCCAATAGAACTTACCACTTCGCCTTTTGACACGCCAAATCCGTTGTTTCCGCCCATTCGGTAGTTCATGACGAGTTCGAAGGCGTATTTACCTAAGCCATTATTGCAGGATTGAGCTGAAAGACAAAAGAAATAAGGGCTTAATTTGCAGTGTTTTGCTAAATTCGTGGCAGAAAAAGTTCACTTCTCAAACTAATGATCTTAGGTTAAAGAACTGCAAGAGGAACTCTGATTGGCTCGGAGAAAAACAATTCTAATTGCGTTCTTTAAGTGGCTTCATTAAGAAACTAAAGACCGCTGTTTCCTGGTCGTAAAGTTTCGGTTTCAGGACTGGAGGGTTTCAGCTTCAAAATCGGATTCCATCAAATATCCGTTGCGTGTATCTGCGCCTGGTGCACGTCAAATTTTGACATCGAGTGTCATACGTCCTCCCGTTGGTGTGGTGCGTAAGTTGGTGTGGTAAATATAGCGCATAAGATATTTATTTGGTACATTGGACTAGTCAGCTTCTGGTTCAGATATTGTTATTACTAACCTGGTACAAGGCTTCGAAGGAAACTTCAACAATTTCAAAGAGATAAAAGTGGAACACTTTTTTTTTACCTTCCTTATTTTAATTGAATTTTGTTCAGAAGAGGCGGGGCCACTTCCATTGGGAGGGTGAAAATGCACATCCTGGGATATGAATTTCATCTCTCTATGCACATTTGTAGCAGCTTGTCATTGAAATATTTAACGCGCTATTTATACTTCCTGCTTACAGGGAGTTAATTTTTATTCTTTACAGTTAACCAAAACGCCATTTCTAGATGCAAGTTAGCAAGGTTAATAACACTCTCTATTTGAGGTATTATTCCGTATGAGGTTACCTTCTTGAGAACGAAAAAATTAGCATTATTTTAAGATTTTAAATTTAGAAATAGCTGCTAAACACTCCACGTTTTAATAAACATCCATAATACTTATATTAATAGTCATCATAATTATTTAATTTCGAAAAAGTTTCACAATCTAATTAAATAACGTTATGGGTTTAATTTTATTTTGAAAGTTCATGTACAGCATTTAATAACTATAAAAATGTCCACAGAAAAATATTCTAAATTACCATAATTTAAAAATATTAAGTTAAAGAGATATTTTCTTGTTTTAAGTTACACAGTTTGAAACAACATTTATTTTTCAGATTTCTCTAAGTCATTTAATATATCTTCATAATTTACTATTTCGCACACAAAATTATCATAGAAAGGAAAATGTAACTGCCATTAAAAAAAAAACGAGCGTTAATAAAAGAATACGATTTCAGAAAAAATGTTTTTAGTAACATTTGCTTATATTTACTAGCAACTACGATTACAAATTCTTTCATTTTGTAATATTGAAAACTCTTTTACTAACACCAAATTTAACTTTAACGCGTATTAACTCCTTTTAATTATCTTTAGAGTTATGTGTTGTATTTGCTTTATACAGTACATGGAACTACAAACATGTACCGACTACAGATCATAGAACTACAAATACCGACTACACAGATCATATAACTACTAACATATACCGACTACAGATCATAGAACTACAAACATAAAAAAAAGTTGAAAAAAATATCGCAAATCCGAACCTGCGAATACTATTAACTATAAGAGTACTGTAGAGTTACCACTAATTCTCAAATACTCGAGTTTACAATCGTTACATTTATTTTCTGAACATTGCTTAAGAACATGAGCATCTTTTAATAACTCAATTAATACTACTTATTACTAGCTAAAACACTGCCCATTAGAGAAATCCAATTATTTTTTAAGCATTGCTTATTGATATTCTCTTGTCTATCGGAATTATTAATTTTGTTACTAACTATAACTGCTTGCAATGCTTGAACTAGCCAAGACAGAGGAACGGATGTTGATCTAGTTGTGATGGTTGAACCAATATCGATGGGACTTTTGAAGGCGAACAATTAAAACAATTGCGAATTGCAAAGGCGGGCCACAGAGTTCTTTAACAATTCCAAAAGAATTAATAAAGGACTCTTACCTGAATACCTTAAAATACCAATTAAGGTATCTTATCTGAATCTAATTTTTATCAAGTAACATAAGCTTATTCAACTATCAAATCGTATATAATTATAGGTAAGATAATTTCTGGTCAGAAATTTAAAATCTGGCAAAGATGCTTTCTGGCTTTTAAATATATGAAATATTTATGAGCCATATAAAACCTCAGCACTTCTTATAAACCATGACTCAGTACATAAAAATCATAGTTCAAAACTTAGATTTTCAACAATTTCTACCTTCAAAAATTCATCCATTTAAATTCTAAACTTCGAAATGAATTATTTTCAGATGCTATCAAACAATATATTAGTGCTGACATATATTGTTAACTTTTAGGTTTATGCAAAGCATAGCATCTTATGAAATTAGTCTAATTTCTTCCTCAGTTATAAGCACCATGCAATTATAAACTGCGATTCTATATGAGATATTTTGAAAACCTTTGGGTATGTTCTACCTTAACTGCGAATAATCATCAATAACACAAGATGTTCCACAATATTGTTACGATATTGTACAATATTGTGAAAATTGACCTATGTCATAAAAATATTGTACATTATCTTTGCGCTACTAAGGTTTTCGCTGTGGTAGACATAACATTATTTTAATCTTCAAGAGAAAAAGGAATAGATATATGCAGCTTTTAGGTAATCCACTTTTGTACTCTAAATTTTAAGCGAACTTGCAATCTTTCGTTGTAATCCTTTTGCGTAAGAGTCCTGCCACTTTCCCCGAGCCTTAACTGAAGCGAAGCGGGTTCCACTTACCGTCGGTGAGCAAGCGCAGAGCGGCCAGGAAAGAAACCAAGGGTATCATGGTAACTGAATACAGTTTCATGTTTGTCAGCTAAAAATGGATCCAATTGCAGCACCTGCCTAGCATTCCTTGCTGTAACTGAGACCACAACTGCAGGAGCAAGCGACAGGTAAACGATTTGAGAGGAGTCCCGGCGATCAAGTGACGGCTGACCGGTGGCCCGGGCCACTAATATGAGCCGGGTGACGTCATCGGGGCGAGCCAATGTCAGCGTATCCGGACCCAGGGATGAATGGACATCCCGGAAGGTGGACTGCCGGCGTTTGAGAGTTCATAAATTCCAGAAAGGGTGGCCACAGTCCAGAGGAAATGAGTTTGCTGGTGATGAACTTAGAACTAAACGACCTGACAGGGAACTGATCCCCTGCCCATCCGCCATCTTGGGACACGCCAAAAACTAAAAAATTGCGAATTCTTTCCTCCCAACTTTCCCCTGTACTTCTACTTCTAAATATACATTTTAATTGCGGCCTGATAATACTTCATATTCTGATTGAATGGGCTTTCTATATGACCAATGCTTGCATGACTTCCAAACATTAGTAGTTGCATTGCCAGTGTTTCTTGTATAGTTCCTATTCTTCATCTTTTTACACTTTTAAAATTTATAGAACTTTTTTTCCATTACTAGCTTCTGAAATTTAACCATGGCCCTTCTGACTTAACTATCGCTTTGGAAGCGATTGTTTTGAATAATTTTGCTATGTTACTTTTTTAAACGTTCGAGAAGTCCTTGGTATCTTTTTTTCAAATTAACCTTAGAGTCTTCAATGTTAACTATTGTGTATATCTATACGTAATTTTTTCATTTAGTTTAAGGGTTCATTTCGAGGATCTGGTTCAGCTGCACCATTTACAGCATTGTACCATATGGCCCGTGGACCATGGTAAATTCCTTTGGCCCCTTTGCCTTGATGCCCTAAGCACGTGCTTATTTTGCTTAATGGCTAATCCACTTCTGCTTAGAGAGAATTTCATACTTGTTTGTTGCAACATAGCATACATAAGGCTCTTGTGCCATAAAATCCCGAACAAACCCACTACAAAATATTTTA
>BGPR01006304.1:0-81887 GCA_013235015.1 Araneus ventricosus | reverse complement strand
TCATTGCTTCGTTCAGTTACGTATTACTTCAACTCTCCTTCACACTCTGGAAGAGAAATATTCCAACTTTCTCAGAGGAAAATTTATTTTATTAAGTGTTTCTATTTTTCTATCTTTTTGGTTTAGATTAGCTTGGTTTAGTTATGCCAAACAACCCATTTAGAGATTACACGAGGATTTGTTAGGGACGCACCTCTCACCAATTTTTTAATCACTTGAATCTTTCAGAAGTAACCTTCACCAGGTAGCTACGTGGTTAAAATCCACGGATGTATTAAGGTTCCTACAGGATTTTATGAATGTCTCAAAATTCTTTCTAGACAGTGTCAGGAACTTGCACAACCATCTCTGTGGTTGAGACTCTTTGAAAAAAAAAAGGTAACAGGATTAGCGGAACTGGACCCCAGACGCGTAATCCATGGTAACTTTCATAAAGATCACCCTATACGGCACTTTATATAGCCCTCTCGACTTTGGACAAATTGCATGAAGACCCGCCTTATTGTGTGGGTTTGGTATATATAGGTAAAATTTGCCATCGTGTACTTAAATGCCGTCACCGTGTGTACCAAATGCCGTGGCGGATCAGTCAACTCAGAAACGAGCAGTGCTGCAAAAAATGTATAGGCCTAATTTGTAGGAAATTTTGTGCTGATTCTTTTGGTTTATAATGATGGTTAAAATTGATAGTTTTTTGAGGATATAATCAACAAACCAGGAGTTTTTTTTTTTTTTGCTGTAACCTTCTAAAATTCCAACTAATATTTATGGTGGCAAACCTCAGATTTGTAAATCAATGAAACCCCAAAGTATAAAGGAGCAAAATTGCAGTTCCTCAAAGGTTGATTTTAAAAACTACTTAATGGCAGGACTATGAAAAAAGCAGGAAAAAACCCAAATGAGGGAAGAGACATGAAACAGGATCTTAGAGGAGCACTTACTTTGGGAATAAGCAAGTGCATGTACTTTCAAGAGAAGAAAGTGTTGCTTTTTTTTTCCCCGACTGAGGAGACGAAAGCGTTGCTCAATGATCAATTTTCATCCTTAAGAGGGCAAAACCCTATGCAGCTATGATCTGTCTCTTTCTCAATTCTTGATTGATTTAATCTTCCTTTTACGGTTTGTTTAACATTTTTTCCATTTTCGTTCATTATTGAACTTTCAAAACGGAAAAACAAAGCTGAGTAAATTTTAAAAAAATTCAAGCATTTAAAATAATTTCAGGGAGTTTGGTTCTAAAGGACTCTAAGGGGTCTCTACCTCTGATCGTCTTTTGTGAGTGAGGAGTAGAAGTTTCACGGCGATTGTTTAGATCTTTATCTCGTCCTTGTTGAAGTGCTAGTTTCCACTCTCTCGCGTAGCTTCAAAATGGAAAAATTGAAGCAAATCATTTCCTATTCAATCAAGTCGTTCTATTTTTGAGCTTTTTAAAAAAATTCGTTTAACAACTTGACTTAAATGTAAATAATTATAAATCTTGTTTGTTACTCATGGTGATATTCTTGCCTTTTTTTATTATTACTTCATTGACGTGGACTTTTGTGAATTTTTATTATTTTCTGAACTTAATGAAGGACCACAGGGACTGTTTTAATGTCCCCTTTTACAGATTTTTTAATGATACTTTACAAATATTGTTAATACTCATCTAATTACTATTTATCAGCTTATACACTTGTATTTTACTCATTTGGATACCACATTTTGGGGGCTCATCTTTTATTATTTAGAATATTTTTAATGTTAGACTCCAAATCTGGCGATTAAAACCATGCATAATTGGATGGTATGGTGCTATCCAAATGTATCGATTCGGTGACGTATTTGGTTTTTTTTCTTATAATGGCAATACCTGTGTTTTAGTTATTTATTTTTGTTGTTGTCCCCTTTTCTTTCGCTGTGTTTGTAACGTTCTGTGCTGTGTTTGTGGTGTTTTTCTAGGTAGTATTGCCGTGCCTTATTTGTATTTCCTTTATATTTCCCACCAGTATGCTCCAGTATCTAACACCCTTTCAGGTAGAGACAGCAGACTGGCGTGGGGTTTTAGAATTTTTTAAAAATTCTCATGTTGAAGTGGTTGAAATAAATTATTGACTCTTACAATAAAAACAATTATTGATTTTATATGAATTCCTTTTACAGAAACCAAAAAATTGGATCTCTCCCCTGAAGACCTCTTCAAAGATATGCCAGCTTTGCAGGACATATATGGCTAACCAGGGCATCTTATCTCAACTAACAGAGAACACGTTTAAGGGGCCATTTACGATAATCAGATCATGTACACTAGATAGTGAGTAATAATTCATGCCGTCTTTAATATCTGATGACAGTGATAAACTATCTAAAAATATTTTTTCACTGACGGTTGTTATTTCTCATTTCATAGATTGATTCAATTTGATTAATTTTTTATTTTCTAATTTTTCGAACTAATTTGTATTGTGCGCATTGCATTTTGTCTTTCTTAGTCCAAAATGTTTCCAAACTACGACTTTTTAAACATGGATCCTAACCCAAGGAAACATGTGAAAAGTTGTGTTGTCCCACAACATTTAAATTAAATTAACAACAAAATTTTTAATTAATGCTTCAATTATTTTTTATTTCTAGCTAAATGCGTTTAATCCAAAACACTCCAAGATCTGTTCTTTTATCTAACATTTGAATATCTTATCGCTTAAAAAGATTTTTTTTTAAATAATTCTATTTTTTGTCATTGCTTTATTTAAATAGTGATGGTGTCTTAAATTCCTGGGTGTGTGAAATGAGGAATTTCCAGTTTATGCCAAGAGATGAAAAAAGCAAGGAGATGAGGAAATATGTTTCCTTTTCCTTTCCCCTACTCCAGTGAAGATCTTCGTTTTCTCCTGAAGCATGGCCCCGATCAAAAAAATGCTGTGAGATCACTGACGAGAGGTGAAAATACAGGTGGATGACGAAATTTTGCTGTGGTAGTGACAGAAAATATCTGGTCCTGAGCTTTGGAGAGAACGTTCGAGAGTGACGTAACTGCCTGTGAGCATTAGGAAAGCAGATCTTTGGGGTTGGAGGAAGGACAGACAGGGGTGATTTTCGGGGGGAGCGGGACATCATCAGGAGGGTGGGACTGGAGGTCAGGGAGTTGAAGGTCCTGCTGAAAGATTTTTTCGTCCGGGGAAGATGACGCTGCGATGAGTGGATCCATGCATTCCAGGTGTCGATGTGATGATTTCCCTGCCAGAAGGTGCTATAGGGCTGCTGCAAGGAGCCACAGTGTTAGTGCCCTTTTTTTTGAATTTTTATTGTTTTCTCTTTGGTACCTATGGACATTAAGCTGAGGTTTTGCCAGCGGAGTGTAGATTTAAATTTCTTTGTCAATTTTGAAAGGATAAAGGAAGAAGCCGACCTCTTGCTGAGGGCATGTTCACTCACAGGATATTGTGACGCGTGAAGAAGCATCAGTGGAACTCTAGCTGCTGTAAGGCAAAAGGACAAATCTAGTGAATCAGTTTTGGTTTATCACATGTAGCCGTATCATATTATGAACATACATTTTTTTTTATGTGTAACTGTGTTTGTTGTCTAAGTAAAATCAAACGTGTTTTAATCAATTAATTTGTGTGAGTAAAAGAAGTCGATCGACTAAAATTTCCATTAAGTAATTAATCTAGGCATGTTAATAAACATAGAATTATTATAAGCTCATTTAGTCTGTGTGCATTTATTTAGCCTAGAGAAATTGAGTAAGGAACTGGCCTGGTAAGATAAATATATATATATATATATGTTGACCTTGAGGTGTTATTATTGAGGAAATAAATAATCCTGATAGTTTTAAGTCTAATATGCAGAATTATAATTGATAATTTTTTTTATAGTTTTGTCAAAAGAAAAAAAGGAAGGAAATAAAGTAATCTGTTCAACTTAAATACCACTATACGATCCTTTTTGTTATATAGCCTGCATAATACAACCAGAAAACATGAAGAACGAGGAGCTTTCCTCAGTTCCTTATTCGATCTTGGCAAAATAATATTTATTTAACGTCTTGGCTAACCCTACCAATGGCCTAGTGGGTTACGATGCAGGAATATAACCACCGAACATAAATGAAGAAGGTTATGCGCTCTATCAGTGGCTGTGGGATTTAAACCGCAAATTATTCAAGAAGCTGATGAAACAAGGGTAGGTTCACCAGAAACACACTGCTCGGTATGGCCGGCTTGGTTTCATAAGGATCTGGGTTTTCTTCCGGGCGAAACACAAATGTATGCCAATTTGTGATGAAATTGTCTACTCTCATATACTGGATCTAATTTATATTTCGATTCAGGAAAATTAAATTATATCCAATATATTATAATAATATAATATATTGGCCTACTTTCTCATGTATTGGATCCAATTTATATTTCGATTCCAGGAAATTAAAATTATATTATCCAATATATGAAACTATGCTACCCTAGTAATCTAGGTGCTGATGACTATGTAATCTAGGTTTTCCATGGACGCATTAGCCAACAGAAGATGCTACACTTGACGTATATCGTGAGTTCTTTCCTCAAATTGGCTAGATCTTTGGTTGGTTTCAGGCAGAAAATCGACAAACTGCCAATTCAACCAAACTGAATTTTCTTGCATTTTCATAGACATGCATTAACGGTTGAACTATGCAAGTTGAAACATATCTCTAATTTGTAACTGCGAATATGGCTTATGGCATGTTACGTTTTTAAACTATCAGATTCACTGTCACTATGAAAACAAAAGGTATATGTATAGACTTGGTTTTCTTAGCAAAAGAAAATAAAAACTACTTGAAAATATTAAAAACAGTCTTACGCGTAATACAGAACAGCTTTTTGCGCTGTTTGAGATCTAGTCACTACTATTTCTTCGCATCGTACGCATATACATTAAACAGCAGCGCTATATGCGACAGTCCACTGTTCCTGATTGATTCAAACGTTTTAAATTAAAATCTCTATCTTGTGCCAATAGTAATAAAATTCTTGTAAATTAAGAATAAATTTCTTATCAAAATCATATTGCAGTAGTTCAGTGATGGTTTATTTAATGCTGTTTGTTTTTGTATTTCAGACAACCCGATTAAATGCAACTGCGATCTCCGATGGCTTCCTTCCATGGATTTAAGTCGTACTTTGAAGAGAAACTTATTGGGTGAATGTGAAGAGCCTAAAAATCTACATGGGGCGTTGATAAACGAGTTGACTCAGAGTGACTTTCAACACTGTGACCAAACGGCATGACTATGAATGCTGTATCTGCTCACCATTTTCAGGACTATGAGAGAAACTAAATCTGAAATGTCATGGCCTTTAATGGTTTGAATCAAATTAATTTCAGCACACAAGTGACTAATTTGTTAATTGTTATCTAAAACTTCAAATAAAATAAATTGTCTAAGTATTTGTCACATGACATTTTAAGTTCGTTATGGCTTTGTAAAATTCTCGCTTCAAATATAATGTATCTCAGAGTTTTCATCACGTGTTAAATTTTAGTAGATTCTAAACGCTTAATTATTTTTAATCTTACACATATCATCTTTTATTCTCAACCATCAGTTATATAATTCGCTATGAAAAATTTTATTCACTTTACTTTTTCTTTTTTTTACGCTTTTACTTTTTACTATTCTTTACATAATTCACTATGTAAAGAATGAAAGAAAAAAATTTAAATAATATTGATCCCGCTTTTTTATTAGAATTTCTTAATTGAAAGAATTTTATTGGTGAATAGAATTTTATTTCATAAAAAGTCTTTTAATCTTCAAGTCAAAAAGTGTAGAAAATTCATCGTCTGTAAATTATTAAATATTTTATGAGTTTTAAAATGACATGATTGTAAGCCATACGAATACGGCAAGTTTTTAGGGATAATATTCTCTATCTTACTCTTTCTGCTAAAATCAATTTGCAATCTGATATACATTTTAATATTCTTGGAATAATGAGCAAATAATTTCCAATGAAAAAGTGGATTATAAATACATCTAAATTTATTTCTTCGAAGTCCTTTCGAATTTTTAGTATTTTTAAATAAAATTCAAAAGCTGCATACAGAGTGGAGCCAAATAATATATTTTCTCCTTTCAAGTTGTCTCAAGAATCATTTACCTTCAAAATATCGGAATAATATCCACAAAGTTTAGTGTGAAGCGAGACAGCGTTTTACCAAATGGCCGATGTTCTCGCAGTAATGGAAATTTTCTTTCTTGTAATATTTATTACGGTTTTATTTACCTTGCATTGCATTTAACGTATAGTGCTTTTGCAATTTTGTTTTAACGTCCATATTTTTGATAACTAAATTTCCTATTTAGTTCAATACCATAAGCATGTTTTTAATAACTTTATTTCAATTATTTTACATTTATTATTCTTTAATATATTTCATAATACGTTATTATATTTATTATGGTAATTCATAATGCATTTTTCCCTCAATTTTCTAAGAAATGACACCATTTACAAACATTTTCATTGAAATTTAATAAAATTTTTTCAAAATTAATTGCGTAACTGAAAATTAAATTCTGGTGCGTTGCCATCGAGAATACATGAATTACAAATTTCAGAACTCTCATTTCTTTTTCTGCACAGCTTCAGAAAGTGATTGCAAAATCAATTTCAAAATTCCATCTGCAAAGATGCACGTATTTATTCATACCTATAATCTAATTAGATGACCCCTTCTCTACTGTAATTAAGAGATAGCAGAGAAGGTTCAAATATTTAGACAGAAGGTTCGAATCTCAGACGTGAGATGTCGCAGCTAACGTGTTAAACAGTAGCTTATAAAAATATTTGATGGTGTTAGGCTAAAATGTAGAATAATGTATATCTTCGAGTCCAACTTTGTCGTTCGAAATCAGAGTTAACGAAGTTTGCTAGATAATATATATAACTTTTATTGCTGAAATAACGTAAAATTTTGCTTTTTAAAAATTTTCTACTTCTTATTTTTTAATTTATAATTCATTGCTATGAACACTGTCGAATCTTCATGGGCTTTCATAAATCCAACACCAGGCGACGCCACTTGTTTGCAATGAGCATTTAGTTGATCTATTAGCTTATAATTAAGTTCTGAACGTATTAACATAATGTATTGTCATCTAGAATAAACCAATGAACAAATTTCAAAACTCCAGCACACTGGACGGTGACTGCTAATTCGATCACAAAATTCCATCCTTGCAAACACGAAGGTAGTCAAAGTTAATTTCACTTTTTAAAAAATATATTTAACATGATTTTTGATTGAGAAAAAGCTTTTGGTTCGTTATCCCATATTCTTTTTTTTTCTAAAACTGCACGTTTATTTACGCACCTCTAGTTCATAATTGCTTGAGTTTCAAGGAAAATTAAGCCCATATACAAAAAAATATTAACTTTTTAAGAAGTGAAGAACAATGCAGTTGTAGCAGTGCACCGAAGTTATAGAATTACATACTATTTTATGAAAGGGGATAAAAATGTCGACAATATTTAAACTATTTGAAGTTCTACGTACGAGGACAGACGGACAACAGATTTTCCGTGGACTGATTTTGTTCCAATATTTACTAGAAACCTACAAATTATTTGTAAAGATCACATACCAAATTTCATGTCTCTAACTCTAATAGTTTTCGAGTTATCGTGTTCACAGACGCAGAGACAAACATAAATCTAAAGTTGTGTTTTTCGGACTCGGGGAGGTGTCAAACGTGGAGATTCATCAAAATCTCGACTTCGAATTTTTTGGCGGTTACAATACTTTCTCTTTGTATACTTCATACACGAGAAAGTTTAAAAAAATTTAAAGTGACGGACGTTTGAATTAAAAATCCATCTAATTTGTGGAATATTCTAGTTGAAAATTATGTAGGAGTTTTGGAATACATACACTGTAAAAAATTTTAGTGTAACACAACACCAAAAATGGTGGCAACTACTTTATACCAAAAGTGGTGCAGTAAAACACCAACCATTATTTTTGGTGTAGTGAAACACCAAAGATAATTTTTGGTGTAATCAAACACCAGGGATAATTCTTGGTGTAACCAAACACCAGGAATGTTCCTTTACACTACTTTTGGTGTAAAGTAGTTGCCACCATTTTTGGAGTTCAGTAACACTAAAACACAGGGCCTATGTAATACATAAAATATTTTATATACTGACACGAAACACCAGCAAAAGTAAGAAAAATCGGCTGGTTATTCAAGTATACTAGAAAATAAATACCTTACCTATAAGACATATATGAATATTATATAAAAAATAGTTATACATGAATGTTGTCAAAATAACACAAAAACAATAATATGCTTAAGATATATAAATACATGTGGGTGTGTGTATATTAAACAAATTTTATTACAAAATCTGAAAAAAAAATAAATCCTTAAGATTCAGTATATATATATATATATATATATATATATATATATAACTCCGAGAAGTTCTAAACTGAAATCATTAAAAAATTATTTAAAATAATTCAAATAAAACTTTGAATCGCAGGAGTGAAAATAAATATTCTGACACAAGAACACACTATTCCGTTGTAACTAAAAGACTGTGCCAATTATATTAAAACAGCAAACAAATAAGAATAAAACAAAATAATCTGTCTTATTATCGTCTGCGTGTTTCAGGTGGGAGAAAAATATGTAAAGTATTTAAATCCATAAAAAACAAAATATCGAATATTAATGAATGAGGTATCAAAATAGGCTAAAATTTTCCAGTGCTTTCAAATATATGCAATTTTTAACTGTATCTTTAATGAGTAAAAAGATAGAAATTTGAACTTGAATAAAAAGTTTTAAAAGAAGATGAGAAAAAAAGAGTAATAAGAAAAAAGGGTTGCAACAAAAATGTCCTGAAATAATGTATGCTAAGAAGTGCCAAATAAATTTTTCTTCTGTTTTCACATTAGTGCATTATTTAGGTTTCTCTTCTTTGTAATGTAAATTTAATAAATTCAATTTTTCTGATTTAATTCTTCATAATTATTGCGACTCTTGTAATTAGAATTGATATTAATTTGCTTTTTCCGCTTGAAACAAAATAAAAATAAATATTAGTGAGAAACCCTACTCGCTCTGCTCGCCAACACTCAAGAATCACGCTGAGATTCTTTTGCGATCATTACTTGACAGTTATGAGTTCCTGCTAGAAATAGGAAATTATAAATACATTAATTACTAGAAGTAAATTTAAATTATTTGAATAACAAGAAATTCTAACCAAATTCCTTTTAAAAACCTGTAACTAAACTTTAAATTACTAAAAACTAAATAATCAAATTATAAAATTAAAAATTTACCTTTATACCACATATATGTAAATGTTAGAAAGAAATTTGAATGCTGAAATGTATGATAAAATGTTTTCTAAAAAAAATTATTTTCATCAATCAGAAATCAGGCACTTTAAACTTCTTTGTACACACAATTGAATTTAAACAGATTCATGAGCCCTAACTTCATTCCAACAAACTTCCAAATATCCACACTTATCAATGAATTGTTGCTCAGAAAAGCTTCGCCACATGCATGCAAACTCTCTGCAATAATTATTTAGAAAAAAAGATATAAATTTTCTCACTGGGTAGCTTTTTATATGTTAAAACTTCAGAAAATTTCAGTTTTCGAAAGATGAGTTAATCCATTTCAGAAACTTTTTGCTTAAAAACTACACTTTCAAGTGACAAATGACTTTAAATATGTTCAGATTCACTCTTCAAAATTATAACCCATAATAAATACTTACTTTTACAATTATAAAATTAACAAAATAGCCTTTATTCAAAATTTAAAAAAAAAATTCTAAAATTCTTGCATTTGACACCAAAATTTGAAACATGCATTTTTTTCACAGAAGTAATGAACAGAAAAGCTTCCCCACATATATACACCTTCACTGCAATAAGTATTTAGCCAAGAAAGATATAACTTTTCTCACTGGGTAGCTTTTTATATGTTAAAACTTCAGAAAATTTGAGTTTTCGAAAGATGAGATAACCCATTTCAGAAACTTTTTGTTTAAAAACTACACTTTCAAGTGACAAATGGCTTTAAATATGTTCAGATTCACTCTTCAAAATTATAACCCATAATAAATACTTACTTTTACAATTATAAAATTAACAAAATAGCCTTTATTCAAAATTTAAAAAAAAAATTATAAAATCCTTGCATTTCACACCAAAATTTAAAACATGCTTTTTTTCACAGAAATAATGATCAGCCACATGTATACACGTTAAATTAAAATTGGTTCGTAATTTAAATGCACAGAGAATATTAATCAGGGCGAATTCGAACTAGGCTTAGTAAAGAAAATTTCAGAAGCATATACGAATTAAATGTAATAAAATTCTTAAATACAAATGCATACATATAAATAAAGTTATATTTATCTTATGAAAACTTATTTATCTTTATTACACAACTAACAACCTTCTATAACGTTTCTGTGTAACGGCAGCAACCAACGGAACAGCACAGTTGTTTACTAATAACCTATTGTTGCCATCGGAGACTTTCCAAACGTACGCCAAAATTGGTGTTACCACAGGTGAAAATAATTCACGAATGGTGTCAGGCGCGTGTGAGCAGGGTGTAAGGATTCACCAGTATTGGTGTTGGATGCAAACAACACCACTTAAAGTGTATAAGAACGCTTGATTTGGTGTTAACTTTAAATAAAGTGTTTGTTCACGCAGTTTTTAAGGTTTTTCAACACCAAATTTGGAGCGACATTACTCCACAGTTTTTACAGTGTATTAACTTCTTAGAAAAGATTTAAAAAATAAACAGAATGCATTTGGTTTCTCCACGGAATTGAAATACAACTGTTCTAGAACTAGAAAACTAGTCATTAATGGGTTTTGATTAGAAATTTGATTAAAATTTTGTAGAAATTGCTCACAGCTAATTTTCTTTTCCATCTACAGTATAAGTGTACCAGATGTAGGGGATCTAAGTCCAATGGAATACGCTATGAAGGGGTAAAACCATACAGGCAGACGGTCATACAATTTCCTCATCGATTTTTTATCCATCTTACTTATATCTATAACACATCTTAGTTTATTACAATTATTTCATGTTCCTAGCATTATATTAAATGTATCTTTTAGATATTTCAATGATTTAAAAACGTATTGACACTGTTTTTCTGTTTTTCGATTCTTCATAATTTCTGCTTTTAATAAACAAACATTGAAAATGTTGAGTCAGTTCCCTGTTATCACGCCATTGGACGTTTTTCATCTCTGCAGACGATAAAATTTTTCTACGCACATTGTCTGTTTTATAGCTTTATAAAAGACGACACTCTATACTACAAACCGCTTTAGTGAACTGAAAATTCAATATGCAATTCGATAAAGTTTTCCTTGAGCATGAAAAGTTTGTGTGATTAGTCGTATAAAAGACGTACGAAGTACTCAATACTTCTTTATTGAACTATAGATTCAGTATATGCTTGAACCATCTCATTGCTTCAATCTTCTTGATTGTCTTGATTGCAGCATGTTTTGCGGATCCCAGGATATTTGCCCGCGTGCTGATATCGTAACTTCGTGTTTTTCACCAATTACTAGTATGAAGTTCATGCTATAATAAAGTGCGGAGAAATTTATGGACACAAAGTGATTCTGGGCATCTTGAACAAAACTAACGACTACAGCTATGAAGATATTTTACTGGATACCTCCAGCATAATGTACTTCCCTACATCTGCTTTCCAAATAAAGAAGATCGCAAGCATCATCCTTGCAACCATGTCGTCATTGTTTGATGTACCTCAAAAAACGAAGGACCTGGAAGAGATTCAGTTGGTCGAAGTGAAAATTTCACGAGGAATCCAATAGGATTTTATTCGTAGGAACACCAAATCTTAAAAACTTGACCATTTTCAACATTCCTTTACGTAGGTTAGGAAAGCAGTTTGTAAAATACTCTCCTAAATCTTTACAAATGATTACCATAAGCAACTGTTCGATCAATAAGCTGCAAAGAAAGCTTTTGAAGCGATGACCGAACTTGCTTATATTGTCATGGACAACGGCAAGATTAAAGAATTGAAGAGAACCATGCTTCCATCTCCAGCCAGAATAGAGACATTTTCCTTCCAGTAAGAGATTTTCGAAACATTTTTTAGTTTAAAAATAAGCTTTTTTAAACTTATTTATATAAGTTTTTTCATAATTTAAGCATTTGATAATCGATAAATCCTATTACATTTCGATTACATAGTCACAGCACCACTTGACAGCGGTTTTGTGAGAAAATTTATTTGAAGATACCAGAGTATGTAAAATTAAGTATTGCAAATTAAATACTAAAAATATAAATATGTTAAAATAACAAACAGTTCAACGTTTTCGTTCTGTATTAAACCAAACAAAGCAAAGAATCTATTTCAACTCAACCGTTCAGCATTGCGTTTGTCTGTAAATTTATTTGTAACTAGCCGCCTACGGCGACCAGCTGGTTCGCCAGTCTTTTATTAATAGTAATAAGGCAATTAAGGCTGACATTTTCAACATTTTTGTAAGCTGAAAGCAATAATTGCAATAAGGACAAAAAATCGAATTTAAAAGCACAAATAGTGAACAGATTAGTTAGTATAACTGAATTTTAATTCTTTGTACACAAAACAAAAATGTACAAGATGTTTTTGCATATAATGAACTTTGAATTAATCCCTTATATTTAAGGGTTAAAAAATGTAAGTGAAAAGATTCGTTAAAAAATGGAAAAGATAATAAGTAATGAAAAATTTGAAGTACAATAATTAAATTTCTCAGCTAAAAATAATTTACATATTAAAACTCAAAATAACTAAATAAAGTTTTTTCTGTGCGAAAAAAAAGAGAATTCACTACATTTTGTGAATCGAAGAACTAAATTCATGATAAGCATTTAAATCTAGTAACTAAAAACATTCATTTATAAATAAAAAAAATTATTGAATTGAAAGGCATGGGAAAAAAACCAAATCTTGAATAATTATTCTGTGCATAACAAAACAATTAACTATTCTAAAGCTATCTATTAGGCTTAATTAATCGCCGATAATAACATTGTGGAAAAAAGTTTGTAAAATTTGAGAAAAATGTAGATGAGGAGAGAATTTTAAAACTTAAAAACAAAATGTTTAAAAATTACTGAGAAAATAGCAACAAATAAAATAAGAAAAAGCTAAATGAGAGTATTAGATAATAATTGGAAGAATTAAAATCTAATATTTCCTTTTAGGTATGCAAAAAAGAGGGGGGAAAGATTACAAAGTATTTGTTTACACTGAACGAAGGCAAAACTCAAGCGCGACTCGAACTCGCGGAGAAATGATGGAGGAAAGATACGCTACCAAATCCATGGGAGGGAATGTTTTAAGCAGTTGTGATAGAATATAGGCCAAAGAAAGCGGGGGGCGGGGCAAAGAATGATGGAAACAGGGGAATTATTTATATAAAATTTATCTGGAGCGTTTACAATATACATGAAGTGATTTTTAATCTTGGGGAGATTTTCAAAGAATTTTTTTGGCTAATTTTAGATTTAGAGTAAACTCTTTAAGACTAGGAGCTTAAACGCATTTCTCAGATTAATGTGTTAAAAATGTGGAACGCTTCACCATTTTGCGTGTCATCCTTGGAAAGGGGCCATGCTAATCTTTTTTGTATCGTTCCATTTTTAGTATATGAATTACCGATTACATCAATAATTCTGTTTTGAAGATACTCGCGGCCATTACAGCTGCTACGCCCCTCCTCCCCTACGTCAATTTCTACTCTCGCAACCAGCGACCTTAAAGTTCCGATGAATTTAAAAATTTATAAAAAATAGATAAAATTTTCTACAATAATAAAACTGGTATCATTGGAAAGATAATTTTTTGCTCCTTAAAATGACATGAAAAATTTCTTTGTCAATCAATTAATTCAGAAATTATTGGCAAAAAAAGACGAAATTTGGTTTAATTTTTAAATAATTTAAATTTGAATTAAAATTTTAAAAAAACGGCTCCGAGGTGCACATCTTCAGCATCCAAAGTATATCTGTGCCACATTTGGTAGCTCTATGTTCTACGGTCTGTTCTGTACACCGCCAACAGACACACAGACAGACATTCATCTTTATTAGTATTAGAGATACTTTCTGTGATATCTTTCATCGTGAATTGGAATGCTTATTTAAAACTCTCATCTCAGTTATTGGCAAAAAAGACGAAATTTGGTTTAATTTTTAAATAATTTAAATTTGAATTAAAATTTTTACTACTTCGTAGCATGCAATTAACTTCTTTTTTATTTTGTAGCTTTTAACATGCACTCAAACATCCAATGACGTTAGTTTAGTTACTACGCCATGTTTCGTTTAAATTTCACAAATTTTGAAGTGATCCTAGTCAATGTGACGCGGCTTCGGAGTAGCAATCGGGAAGTAAGTGAAGTATATATGTCGGAGATGCCAGTTTTAGGGGCGCCAAGGAGACAAAACATTACTGCATTTACACCAGTTTTAAAAGCAAAATATTAATAAGGGGAGTAAAAATAATACCAGGTCCCGAGGGCCATTTACACTCAACTAAAGATGTTACAGTGAAAAACTGTGAAATTAAACTTAAAATGTTATAATTACTCAGATTTGAAAATATTTCTACCCGGAGCAACGCCTGGTCTATAAGCTAGCAATAAGTCAATTTTGCCGATAAAAAAATGTTTAAATAAATGTTCTTTTTCGAATTTTCTCGCATTTTTATTTAATCCATATTGTTATAAGATGATAAAAAGGCTATATTTGAAAGTTTTTATTGAAAAAGATAGGATTCAAGGAAGATTTACGTTTGTTGGAGAAAGTTAGTGGCAATATTTGTAGAGAGAAAAACCAGGAGGCCGGTATATGAAAAAATATGGATCCCGAGCAACGCCGAGTTTTCATCTAGTATTTAATAAAAGTGAAGTAATGATGCCGGTGCAATTCGACGACTTTCCCCTACAACTTATATCAATACACTAAAAACTCGTACCGATTTAAATGGCGATATTCTTAATAAAATTTTCATTTCAATATTATTTTTTAAATGTTGTATACGAAAAAGTTCAGTAATCGTGAAATATTTGAACTCGAAAGTTTAAGGAATCTCCACGTTCAGATCTACCTGAATTCGGAGAGACAATTTTTGGAATTAATTCAGTCCCTCTGTTAACGTGACAACTCTGAAACGGAGCACGCTAGACGAGTGCAGTTTGGTTTTTGACCATAAAACTAAGAAATTCTAGATCCGATTCAAATTTTTTACTTAACCGGTGAATAGAATGATATTCGAAAGCATACTCTATTCTCTTCACAGTGCTGCTAAGCTAAATACAAAAGACACCATACTGAGAATGTGCGAGAAAGTCGAGGGGAAAACATGCCAACTTGTCATTAACCCTTGCGCTAAGCCGCAAGGTCCGCTCCGCTGTACCACTGACACTAATTCGAATCCCGCACCAAAAGTATACGCACTGCGCATCAAAAAGTATACGCACTGCGCGAGTACAGTCTTTGGCGTTTGGGTTTACTTTTTAAGTCTTAACAATGCCACCTTGACACGCTCTAGGAAGGAAAAGGTCTTTTCCATTTACAGTTTCTACATGAATAAGAATTATTATAATTAATAATTTTAATTGTAATTTTATTAACGTATTAATAATTAACGTTAGAATGAATGTCTCCGGCTATAGCCGACGCTCATATCTGTGGGTAGCTTTGTAGATGCCGGCTCGAGCCGGCGTTCGTCTCCGTGAGTTGCTCTGTGGTTACCGGCCATACCCGGCTTTAGGAGAGAAAGGATTCCATTCCATATCCCATGAAGGTCGACTCAAGCCATTGGTTGTAGAGTCTTTTAGAGAAAGGGTTCATTCATTCATTAAATACTCAGGAGAGTCGAATCGACCTTCAATCTTGAGTGTGCAGGTTGACTCTCCTGGAGGAGATGGTGAGATGTGACCAATTTATATATCAAATATTGAAGGAAAATTTCAATTTAAAAATTAAAATGTTGCCTATTAAAGAGCAAAAGATAAATTAATAAAAATGTGGTACCCACAAAAAATTACAAAATAAATGAACATGAAATTAAATAAACACGAAGTAATTGGCAGAAGTTACAGACAAAAAACATAAAAAAATGGATTTTACACAAATCTAAACAAAAGAGAATGTCACAACATAATTGAAAGAAAGACAAAGAAGTGATCTTGTACACTTACACACAAACAATAAAAAATGATACAAAATTGGACAGAAACAAATTACAATACCAAATAAAGGGCAAAAGTTTCAAAAAAAATAAATAAAACAAGGTACGAAGTGGGAAAACATAAAAGTCTGTAATATAAAACAGCCTTACACCCTCTTGGGTAGACTGTGCAGGGGCGGGTTGTAAATTAAAATGTAAATATAATATAAAACAGAAAACACATGCGTCTGTCGGTCACAAGAACTCCTCCTAGACGTGAGCCGCAGAGACATGAAATTTCCACATGACATTCTGGTGTTCATTTCTAGGTCAACTGTTCTATTTTCAACTTTCGAAATTGATTATTTCTTAAGATATTTAATTAAATAACGAAAATTAGCCGTTGTTAAGACTAATGTTTGCACGTTTTCTGCCAATAACTTCTGAAATATTTATCGCACGGCAATTATTTTTTACACCATCTTAAAAAAAAAACATTATATTTTTCATGATAAAAACTCCATTGCGGTACAACTTTTACTCTAATTGTAATTAATATTTCAATATTTATTTTAAACACAATTTGTAACAATGTTTTCTATTGTTATGAAATTAAATTCAAACCAATTTATTATTTCATGAAATCCTTTATTCACTTGCTTTGGCCACTGTTGAAATTATATGAAAATATTACTTTCTTTGGACATTTAACACCAACTTTTCACTTCCGATTTTGTGTCTGATCATACATAGCTGTAACTATGCACTTGCGGTAATCCAATGGCTTTATTTTGACTACTATACGATGTTCCGCGTTTATTGTTCATAAATTTTTAAATGATCTTAATTAGTGAATAAATGCAAGCTTATTGAGTCTTGTTCCTCCAGAACAGCGTAAAACGTGGGGGAGAAAAATTGTTTTATTTAGATTATAGAAAAGACCTAACCTTTTTCTTAAACTTCTAAATTACTTATTTTATAAACGCCAAAAGAAAGGGAAAAGCATTTAATCTTGAAAGTCTCGCCACAATGCAATAAAGGCAGTCGCGGTACAAGCAAGCTAAAAAGAAAAATAAAAACCACGTGAGTTTGCATATAATTCACCGAGCTGAGAGACGGAAAACGGCACTGATGAGGAAAACAAAAAAAATGTTTTATTTAGATTATATATTTCAGTATGTTTGCAAGGCAATCCAACGATAATTAATCTGTCTGTGTGATATTCATTGAACTTCACAAATTTATAAATGATCCTAATTGAGTGTAGATGTTTTTCTGATCACACACAATAGCTGTTTAAAACTCTCTCTAATTATTACTCTAAAAACTAAAATAAATTCTTCATTCATACTCTAAACAAGAAATCTCTAATTTACCGACTGTAAATGCCGTTTTTATTATATGAAGAATACAAAGTTAAAGATTTAAATTCAAATTCTAAAGACATTTTTCTACTCTACTAAAGCAACGTTGCCATTCCTGAAAAACAAACTCTTAAAACATAGATAATATAAATAGATGTCATATGAAGAAAATGGTAACAGTAATTAATCGTTTGAGGTTAATGTGAAATATTATATAGAGTTTTAGTTATGAAAATGTAAAGGAAAAATATTAAAGTCAAAATATTGCTTAAAAGCAATAAAAAGAAGAGAATTTTACTTCGGATAATAGCAATAAAAACCAAGATATAAAAGAGCTTTGGTTGTCGCCGTAGCAATCAATGATGGGATGGAAAAATGAGTACCAATGACAGTTAAATTCATGGCCAGGTGGTTCAAACTACGGAGAGAAAAAGATTCGAGAAAATAATAATAATAATAACTTTAAAATAACGCAAAAAATTTTTCCATCAGTCTGTTTGTTTCACAAATGTTATAAAACAGATTTATAAATAGACATGACTTTTAGTTTCTCTGTTACTTTCTTTTCAGTTTCTCTGTTTTTTCGGATTTATACTAAAAGATATTCAAATCGCATTGAAATATAAAAAATAGATCGTTTCAAAATTCATTGCTTACCTCGAAAAGAAATGAAAGAAAAAACAAAAATCAAAATGTCGGACGTTTAACTTCAATATCCGGCTAACTGGTGGTATATTCTAGTTGAAAATTGTTAAGAAGTTTTGGAATACGTATTTACTTTTCAAACAGAGTAAAAAATGACATAACAGAATGCGTTTGGTTCATCCAGGGAGTTAGAATAAAACTGTCCTCACATGATGGCGCTGGGGGTTAATGGGTTTTAATTAGAAATTTCTTTATAATTTGGGCGAAATTGACACCAGCTGATTTTCTCCATCTCCAGTAAACACGCACCTGATGTAGGTGACCCAGGTCCAACGGTATACGGTAAGAAGGTCAAAAACCATACAGGCAGAAGGTCATACATTTTCCTTATTGAGTTTTTATCCATCTAACTTCCATCGATAACATCTTCGTTTATTAAAATTGCTTCAAGTTTTTAGCATTACTTTAAATGAATAGTTTAGATATGTCCCAACATTTAAAAAAGTGTCTACGCAGGTTGTTTATTTTTGATATCTTTGCGATTTGTGATTTTAATAAACAGCAGTAAAAATGTTGAGTCAGAAATCTGTATCGGATGTTTTCATATCTGCAGACGATAACATTTTCCTTGCGCACAAAGTCTGTCTGATTAGTCGCATAAAAGATGTGTGAAGTACTCAATACCGCTTTAGTGAACTGCAGGTTCAACATGGGCTGGAAGATTCTCATTGCTTCAATCTTCTTGATTGTCTTTATTCCAGTATGTTTGGCCGATTCCAAATTTTGCCCACCTTCGGATCTCATAACCCCATGTGAATGCAGTACTTTCTGGGGTAGCGTTTGTGTAAAATGCGAAGGACTAAGTGGAAACGAAGTGATTATGGACATCTTGAACAAAACAAGTGATTACGGCTATGAATATTTTTTTTTGCTTCAGTCCAGCGTGCAATACATTCCTGCTTCTGCTTTTCAAATAAAAAAGATTTCCGGTCTTGTCATATATTTTACAACCATGACTTCATTGTTTGATAAACCTCCAGAAACAAAGGACTTGTTTGAAATTGAGTTTCGATCGTTGAAACTTACGCGATCAATCCAGTGGGATTTATTCACAGGAATGTCAAATCTCAAAATATTAACAGTTTATGAATCTCCTTTAAATAACATAGACAAGCAGTTTATAAAGTATGCTCCTAAATCTTTAGAAAAAATTACCATCCAGAGCTCTTCGATGAGTAAGCTGCCAGATAAAGCTTTTGAAGCGCTGACCAACCTTACTGAAATTTCCATGAACTATGGCAAGATAAAAGAGTTGAAGAGAAACATGTTTCCATCTCCTGCCAAAATAAAGCAAATTTCATTCGGGTAAGATATTTTCGAAACATTTTAGCGTTACAATAAGTTTTTAGACACTTTCATTTATCTAGATTTGTGTAAATATGGAATTTTCAATTACTAGTCTCTAGATGTGCTAATTTTCAAATTGAGTATACCTGTTTGTTCTTGATGAAAAAAAATATTTTAATATTTCTGGATTTAGTTATCTGTTAATCGATTAAAAAATTTAAAGTTGGATTATGCAGACAGGGTGCCACTTAATAGCGATTTCGTGAAAAAATTGATTTCAAAATTCCATAATATTTGTAGTTAATATATATATATAAAGCCAGAGATGGAAGTAACGCTGTAATGGGATTTAGTTTGGCTACGTGCCAAAGAGAACGAAATACACTTTCTGTCTACGTCTACAAATTAGCATACATATGGAGATGATGTTCTGATTATTTTTTTTTTAAATCACTTAACTTTTAGTTTAATTAAAGAGTATTGTATATATGTCAATCTTGTGGGATTCCTTTTCATGAAGGATAGTCATTTTATTATAACAAATCAGGGGGAAATGAGTGCTTTAATCAAATTTTCAAATTTTGCCTCTTTTGGCCTTATTTTAAAGACGGTTTGGCCTTGTTTTGCTATTTTGATCCGGAAACCCTGACGTAGTCTGTTAAGAAGACGGCTTCCGCTCAACAGAGGCGTTTTGCATTAGTCAGTTTATCAAAGACAAAGTGCGTAATTACAATGTCTTTCGTCGTCTGCGTTTCGAGATTGACCGTTACCTACAAACATCGAGGGCCTGAAATACAGAATATTAAAAGCAGTAGCATCCGTCAATGCAACCTTGTTGCAGCAAGTGTGAGACGAATTTCGCTATCGTATTGATGTTACACGTGCTTGTGATGAAACTTCAGTACTTTTTTTTGTTTTTCCCACTTTGTTCCATTGATTTTGTATGTTTCCATTAAAGAATATTGAGGTTCAAAATCGGGTCTTTCTTTTTGAAACACATTGTATATTAAAAAAACAAAAAACTTTTGAGCAATATTTGACCGAGGGAAGCAACGTTTATATTTCAACTCAACCTTTCAGAATTTTGTTGGTCTGTGAATTTATTTGTTACGCAGTCTCGACCCCAAACGCGTTGTTCGATTTTTATTTAAACGTTCCTGATAGGTCGTTTCTATGGTTTAAATGTTTTAGCAAGTTAATGGTGATTTTGGCACCATTAAAATATTTTAATTTTCGTTTAGTTGTAATTTTGTTAATACTGATAATGCAAAAATTCCATTACAATTCTGTTATTGCTGATAAAAGTAAGCACTTAATTGTCATTTTATGAATTTTGATAAAAGCAGACATTTAATTGTAATGTTGCTAATGCTGATGATAGCAAACATTTTGTAAATAGTTTGCATGGAAAAGAAAGATAGAGAAGATCATATTCCCGTATTGAGAGTTGCTTTTTCCTGCTCCGTACCGTCTGATCTTGCTTTTTCTTTTCTTGAAAGTATGTTTTTCCAACCATTCTAGCCAAACCATTCGTGTTTCAAGAATTTCAAAACTACCTTCACTCTCAGGCGTTCAGTTTTCTACATTATTGTTTTAGTACACTTTTTGTTACAACTCTATTTCTTTTGTGAGTACAGGGAGAAAATTTTTTGCATAATATAGGTGTGCAATATTGCACATTCATTGGTTTAAGACTGTAATTACAGCTGTGTAAGATGGTGCATATATGGGAGAAAGAAACTTCCTCGGGAGGTAAATTATGAAACAATATTGTCTTGGAACTGCATGGCAACATTGGATAAACCCTAGACTTTGATGAAGTTTTTTTTTCTAGGACGCGTAATTAACTGACACAGAATTACTGTTTGAGGTATGTTTTCAAAATTATTTTTATTAAAATTTAGATTTAAGTGTCAATTCACCGAATCAAGCGAAGACCTGTTTCATCTCCATCTCTCGTCATTTCGTTTGTTTACATGCGAATTTATTTGTTACGCAGTCTCTCCCCCCTCCCCCAGAACGCGTTGTTCAATATCCTTCGAATACAGTATGAATGTTGCTTGAAATCATCAGAAACGACGTATATGTAAGTTTCTTTTCTCTGAGGATCAATAATTTGACTTTAACTAAGTGTTAATATCTTTCTTTTATTTTAGCTTCTTCACGGGGTGTTAGTTATATAAACATCCTGTTAAGAAGCTACACAAGGACTATTTAGAGAAGGACTTCACAATTTTGATCCACCAATCGTCACCGAATCAGTAATCTTCACCGAATAACTTACGGATGATTTAACCCTTAAACCGGCTGAAACGTAAAAAGTCGCTCTCTGATGACTATTCTAAAACCGGCTCCGACGCAGAAAGTCGTTCTTCGATTATTACTCTTCAACCAGCTCCGGCGTAGAAAGTTGCTCTCTGTTTGTTACCCGAAAACCGGCTCCGAAACAATTGCGTTCACCATTTAGCTACAGAGAGGCCGTTTTCAAAGCATTCAGCTGAAATATTTTTGCCGTTCAAAGGGTTAAATCAACGGATAAATTCTGCTATAAGAGTTTTTAGTTTCCTCTAAAAAGTTCTTTCTCAGACAGCATCTAGTAACGTATAAACCAGCTCTGTGATTCGCTGACTCCTTTGAAAAAGGTGGGAGAGTTATCGGAACTGGTTTCGGCAACCCCATTGCAACTTGCTTGAATTCACTATTAGTCCAGTCATTAGGTAGTTTTTAAAAACAAATTCTGGTGGAGTCGTAATTTTTTGCTCCTATTTGTTTTTTTGGGTGCTGATTACGAATCCGAGGTTTCCCACCAAAAATTTTTGTTGGAATTTTAATTATAGCCAAAAAACATGAAAAAAAATGGACTTTCCCCAGTTTTTTGCTTATAACTCAAAAACTATCAACTTTTTTATGGCATCATCATATATCAAAATAATCAGCACAATATTTCCTACTATATATGTCTACACTATTTTTTCGTTACGCATACCGTTTAAGTGCTATAACTGGTTGAAGTTTGGCGAATGTTTGACTTGCCTGCTAGCTCGGCTTGAACAACAACGAACCATCCAATCTGTATGCGCGAAATTATCTGTCTTACTAAATAAATTCCTACTGAATTAATATACTTTTTCTATCGTAAACCTCTTTGTGCAAATAAAGATTTTATCAGTTATATTATGAGTATACTTGCATAATCTGCACAAAATTCCTTCTAAATCTTTCTTCCCTGGTATTACCTGGCTTTCGCGGTTGTGAAGTAAACAACAGAGTAAATATCATGGATTTTTTAATAAGTTAGGAGGCTTAAACATAGCCATGTTATTGTCCCCTACCTGCTCTTGGTATCAAAAGAATCGAAGGAAATTATTTTAATACTGTGAAATTCAAAAGAAATGACAGAGTGCCAACACTAGCTCTAATAAGTGATGCCATCAAGGTACATTATGAAAGTGTATCTATCAACCCTACAACGCTTTTCCAGATAATTTATTTTACAAAGCAATCGGATGAACTAGAGGACGTCTTAACATTTGAACTATGTCTCTTTCCATTACCTCTGTTTGATGAAGCTGTAATGCGAAAAGGCACGAAATCCTCTTTATACAAAGCTTTCAAGCCATGTACACGGGATTTTAAAGCGGTGTGTATATTATTGATGGAGGATACTTGCTACACAGAGTCATCTGGAAAAGGGGTTCAACTTTTTCATCAATTTGTAATAATTATGTGACATATGTTTGTACAAAGTACAAATCAACTGCTCTAGTCATTTTCTATGGGTATCATGAAAATGAAACAGTAGGAGGCACTAAATGTGCAGAATGGGCCAGGAGAACACAGAAACAAATGTCAAGTGAAGTAATGTTTGATGAAACGATGGTACGAACTGTTTCCTAAGAAAAATTCCTGGCCAATCCGAAGAACAAGGATAGACTCATTTCCATCCTGATGAACAAGTTCTCCTGAGTAAACATGATATACAAGAAAGCAGACGAAGATGCTGATTGTTTAATTGTGAAAGCTATAGCTTTGGCCCCAACACATCCGTCTGTGGTTGTCATAGGTGAATATATCGAACTTTTTGTTATCTTAATTGCCATTTGTACCTTTGACAATGTATATTTCCTAAAACTAGGAAAAGGAAAATCGCTGAAAAGATATTTTCTCCTCATACAGTTTTAGAAAAAACAATCGCCGACGATATTTTATTCATACATGCCATGAGCGGATGTGACACCACATCAGCTCTTTCTAATTATGTTAAATTGAAGTTTGTGCAGACTTTTAAAAACTATAATGATCTCCTCAAAGTAATTGAACTTTTTAAGAACCCGGATATGACCCCTAAAGCTGCTATGGATGTAGGGAACCGCTTTCTTGTGGCATTGTTTGACTACCCAATAACTACCTCGGATACTCCATCCTTGAATAATCTTTGCTACAAATGTTACATGAAATCTTTATTTAACAAGAGTAGCAACATGGCTTCGCTTCGCAGCTGCCCACCAACATTCCCTAAAAGTTTACTATCAGATCCAGTACTGGCTTGGCAATAAAAATAGACCTGGAGAATGGGCTTGGGAAAGAATAAACAGTGAGCTCCAACTTGTAAAAACTCTGAAGTCCCCCGCACCTGACTCTGTCCTGAACGCAAGATATCCTGCCAGTGTAAGAAGAGGTGCACAGGAAATTGTAGCTGTAGGAAGGTCGGACTGTTTTGTTCAATGTTGTATCCTCATTGTTGGGGCAACTGCAATAACAGAGGGATTCAAGTAATTAATAGTGATGAGGATGATGATGGTGAACCAATACTACCCGATGATTTAGTTGAGGCGTCTTTATCTTTGCATGTGGAGGAAGACACAGGTGATCTTTCAAAAAATATTGGACCACAAGCACCAAGATAAAGTGAAGAGACTGTGTAACGTATGCAGATGCCAAGATCATATTTATGACTGTAGTTGTATTGTTATTAAGTTATTATGACTTTTAAAGTTTAGAATGCTACTTTTTTATGTCATTTTTCTTCTTGGTTACTATATACCAAGTAATTCAAATTAATTAATAGAAATTAATAAAGTTTAATTAAAAACCACACTAAGTACTTTTAGTTGTTTGTAAAATAACATTTATTGTGAAAGTGAATCTAAGTTTCCATCAACATCAGCCTTTTAGAGCTAATCAAGGAATTTCATTCATGCACTTATGTCCGGCGTTGCTCGAGACTAAATTACCTTCATGTCTAATATAACAGATGAAAAATTATTTGAAAAAGGAACATTATGGTATAAAAAGTGTATTAAATAAGTAAAGTATATTAATAGTAAGATAGCAAATTTTAGTGCATACAGATAGGAAGATTTGTTATTTTTCAATCCGTGCTAGCAGGTAAGTCAAATTTTAGCCAAACTTCAACCAGTTCTAGCACTTAAACGGTATGCTTAACGAAAAAATAGCATGCACATAAATTGTAGGAAATTGTGTGCTGATTATTTTGATATATGATGAAGCCATAAAAAAGTGGATAGTTTTTGAGTTATAAGCAAAAAACTGGGGGAAAATCCTTTTTCTTCATGTTTTTTGGCTTTCATGTTTCTTGGCTTTTCATAATTTTTGGCAATCACTTGACATTTGTTTCTGTGTTCCCCTGGCCCATTCTGCACATTTAGTGCCTCCTACTGTTTCATTTTCAGGATACCCATAGAAAATGACTAGAGCAGTTGATTTGTACTTTGTACAAACATATGCCACATAATTATTACAAATTGATGAAAAAGGTGAACCCCTTTTCCAGATGACTCTGTGTAGCAAGTATCCTCCATCAATAATATACACACCGCTTTAAAATCCCGTGTACATGGCTTGAAAGCTTTGTATAAAGAGGATTTCGTGCCTTTTCGCATTACAGCTTCATCAAACAGAGGTAATGGAAAGAGACATAGTTCAAATGTTAAGACGTCCTCTAGTTCATCCGATTGCTTTGTAAAATAAATTATCTGGAAAAGCGTTGTAGGGTTGATAGATACACTTTCATAATGTACCTTGATGGCATCACTTATTAAAGCAGTGATGGCACTCTGTCATTTCTTTTGAATTTCACAGTATTAAAATAATTTCCTTCGATTCTTTTGATACCAAGAGCAGGTAGGGGACAATAACAGGGCTATGTTTAAGCCTCCTAACTTATTAAAAAATCCATGATATTTACTCTGTTGTTTACTTCACAACCGCGAAAGCCAGGTAATACCAGGGAAGAAAGATTTAGAAGGAATTTTGTGCAGATTATGCAAGTATACTCATAATATAACTGATAAAATCTTTATTTGCACAAAGAGGTTTACGATAGAAAAAGTATATTAATTCAGTAGGAATTTATTTAGTAAGATAGATAATTTCGCGCATACAGATTGGATGGTTCGTTGTTGTTCAAGCCGAGCTAGCAGGCAAGTCAAACATTCGCCAAACTTCAACCAGTTATAGCACTTAAACGGTATGCGTAACGAAAAAATAGTGTAGACATATATTGTAGGAAATTTTGTGCTGATTATGTTGATATATGATGATGCCATAAAAAAGTTGATAGTTTTTGAGTTATAAACAAAAAACTGGGGAAAGTCCATTTTTTTTCATGTTTTTTGGCTATAATTAAAATTCCAACAAAAATTTTTGGTGGGAAACCTCAGATTCGTAATCAGCACCCCAAAAAACATATAGGAGCAAAAAAATACGACTCCACCAGAATTTGCTTTAAATCATTCCATTTTAGCACCTAATGACTGGACTATATCCGAGAGGCGATAGCCTAATGGTTCTCTCGTCTTCCAAAACTAAATTGCACCGAAGACTTGCTATCTTTGTGGGGTTTGCATGGTGGGTTGCCGTCACGTTGATGGTATGTTAAAGGTTATAGAGAGGGATATGCTATCTCATGGCGATTTGAAACATGGAGTTCCCTTCCGAAGTGACTTTTGCGTAGCTTCAAAATGGAAAGTTAAAATAGAAGATCATTTCTATTAAATCAAATCTCCGTATTTTTTGCATTTGAAAATTCCTTTAAATGAAAATCAAAAATGGAATATCAGTACTTGATTTGTTATATTGAGACACTTATGGTGAAGTGGTTTAAATAATTTAATGACTTTTATATTAAAAATTTTACTGTTTTAAATTAATTTTCTTTTCCAGAAACCAAAGAATTGAATCTCTACCTGAAGATATTTTCAAAGATATGCCAGATCTGGGGACAGTAAGGCTACATGAGAATCATATTTCTCAAATACCAGAGTTCAAAGGCGTAAATGTTAACAGATTTTTTTCCATTAAACTTGAAAGTAAGTAACAACATCATCTATCCTATTAAAATTCGAACATAAACAAACGTATGCATCTACCTATGTCCGACTATCTTCTCACGAACCACTGAATACTGAAATAAGCTGAAAGTACCAAAATATGGAAAATAATCCAAGGAATCCGTTTTGACCATTTAAATTCCGAAATTTTAATCACTTAAAACATATTAATTAAAAAGTGTCAAAATTAATGAAATATAGTGCCGCCATGTATCGGCAACTCCTATAACTATGCGACAACAAATAAATGAATGAAATATTGTGCCGCCATCTATCGGCAGCTCCTTTAACTGTATGTCACATCGGTTGTTCTTGCATCTGGTTTGTATAAAAAGTTTTATTTTTTCATTTTTAGGGAGCTTCAGCGTTTTGGAGTTTTGATTTAAAAAATGTCGGGAACAAAATCGTTTTCCTACACATTTTTTATTTCTTTTTTTTGTCGAACGTTGTTTCATTTCGCAACATTTACTTTTGTTGGGGAAAATATTTTTTTCATTTTTATCAGTTTTTGTTTTTTTCTTTCCTATTATTATTCAAATACGGGCAAGACGAAAATATGTTTGTGGTGTTTAATTTATCACTTTGGTGTATTATTAAATCGTTTATCGTTTCTGTTTTTTATTTCGTTTTATTTTTTTTTCTTTTACAAAACGAAATATTATGCTAACCTGTTTTAATTTATAAACATTGGAATTCTCGCGTTTTCATTCAAGCCGTACTGTTTTAAGATAGTAAAAAGGATACAACTGAAAGTTTTAATCCAACAAGAGAGGATTGAAAACAGATTTAAGTTTGTGGGGGCAGCTTAGTGACGACGTTTGTAGGGGAGAAAACAGAGGCGGGCATATGAAAAGATGTGGATTCCGAGAAACGCTGGGTTATTTAGCTATAAGGATATTAAAAGGTTGGATTTAAAAATTTTAATTAAACAATATAGGATTCAAAGGATGTTTACGTTTTGGGGGGAAGTTAGTGACAATATTTGTAGAAAAAATAGACCGGAGGAGGGCATATGAAAATAAAGTAATAAAAAGACTAGATTTGAAAGAATATTCACGTTTGTTGGGAAAGTAAGTGACAATATTTGTTGAGGAAAACGGAGGCGGGCATATGAAAATATATGGATACCGAGGCCTCACGTGATCTAACTTCTCTCCGCCCTGGAATATCTCATTATATTATTCAAGATTGTCCGTGCAACGCCGGTCCATGAAGCTAGTTACTATTAAAAACCGTAGTATGTATCTATCTATGTCCGGCTATCTTCTCAAGAACTGCTGAATCCTGAAACCAGACGAAAGTACCGAAAGATGGGAAATAATCCAAGGAATCCATTTCGACCTTCTAAATTCCGAAATAATAAGTTAAAAATATACTAATTAAAAACTTAATAATGATTGTGATTTCACCGTGCTGCCATCTATTGACGACTTTGACCTCCAAAGTTCTTGCATTTTTTGCTTATTGACAAATTTGACATCCGAAATTCTTACATGTTTTATTTTTTAATGAAACCTGTTTTTAATTTGCATAAAAGGTTTTTTTTCTTTTTCGCGAACTTTTGTGTTTTCATTTATGATCATCGGAAGAAAATCATTTCTTGCTTTTTTTCGTTCTACGGTGTTTCATTACTGTTATATAAGTCATGTGCCGCCATCTATTGAGCAGAAATCACATGAATCGATTTAATTTAAAAGAAAACCTCTGACATTTTTAAAATTTTACAGGAGGAGAAAAAATGGGCTGTAAACAACATCAGAACGAGGGTCGAAGACATCTCTAATGTATTTTCAGAGTAGAAAATGAATCTATGGACGAAAGCAAAAAAATATTACATTTTTTAATTTTTGCAAAAATTCAAATTTATATTTTGCAGAAGTACCCTTTTAAAATCAAACAATATAAAAGCTTCAAAATTTATGGAATAAATCATAATAAAGCCAAGAATATCAATGAAACTTAACTAAAATTCAAATTTTATTTATTTGAGAGTACATATAAATTTTAAGCATCAAAATAAAATGGAATTTTAAAGTTATTTGTTTTTAAGAAAAATTGAAGTTTAAAACAGGAAACAAATTCGAGGGAAAAAATAATTAGAAGCTAGAAATATCAAGGAAACTCAAATAAAATTCAAAATTAATTTATTTGAAAGTAAACTTAAAAGATGCCAAATAAATTTTAAAATTATTCGTTTTTTAAGTAAAATTTAGATTTAAAGAAAAAAATTCATTAAAAAGATTATAAAGCCTGGAATATCAATGGAACTCAAGTAATGGTAAAAGTGTCTTTATTTGCAAAGAAATCTGAATTTGGAAATTTACTGGCTTTTAAGTAAAATTCAGATTTTAAAAAATTCAGGGAAAAACAAATATGAAACAAGAAATATCAATTAAACTCAAATTAAATTGTTCATTTGCAAATAAATTTAAATTTTAATAAACAAAATGTAAAATTTGTTTGTTTTTTATTGAAATTCATATTTCAAAACAAAAATTGGTAAAAAAAATTGTGATATAAATTAATTTTAGGCCTTCTGAGGGTCAATTGAAGATCCTCTTTGGCGGAGAAGTCCCTTCTAACATCATTAAGAAATTTTCATTATTTACAACATAACTGTTCACAGTTATGTTGTTGTAAATAATGAAAATTTATGAATTGAATGGCAGAATTTCAGGTTTTACAACAAACAATGCAGCTACATTCATCAAACCGAAAAGGAAAAAAATTAAAAAAAGTAATTTCAGTCGAGTCCACAGAAGTTCCTCTTTTAAAATCAAATTGTTAACATACGTTGTTCCTTCATTTCCGTTTGTTCATTTAATTAACGGAAACTGGTATTTCTTTTTTAGAGAGCTTCTGTGTTCGGATTTATTAATATCGGAAAAAAATCGTGGCACCAAAATGGGCTCCCATGTCGCAATCTGTTGACAGATGATAGAACTAAAATTTAAAGCTTAGGAAAAGTATATTACAAAGGAATAAATTTTCTTTTGAATTTTTAAACACTTTATACACATTTATTTACCAATGATTGAATCACACCTCTTTGACAGTAATATTTATCACTGGTATCTATGATTTTTTGATATTGATTATTAAATAACTAAACAAAATAAATCTCATCAAATATCCGTCATCCGTAGTATAGCGGAAGTCCTACTAAACCCAAATAAACAAAACAGAAAACTCGTCTATATGTGAGCGTGATACACGCGATTCCATTGTAATCCTTCATTTATTCAAAAATGTTAAATTGAAATCTCTCTGTTTTGTGCTTATAATCGTTAAATAGTTGTAATTCAAGGAATAATATTTTAATAAATCATATTACAGTAGTTCAGTGATGGTTTATTTAATGCTGATTTTTTTTATATTTCAGACAATCCGATTAAATGCAACTGCAGTATCCGTTGGATTGTTTTGAAGGATGTGAAACTGTATTTTTCGGGTAAGTGTGAAGAACCCAAACATATGCATGGGAAGAATTTATTTGAATTGACTTCGAATGACTTTCAACATTGTGCGTAAAGATAAACGATTTGACCATGAATGCTGCATCTCCTCACATATTTTAGGACTTCAATGCATTTAATTTGATTGATTTCAACACTGTAATGACTACTTTGTTAGTCGTTATCTAATTCGATAAATAAAACAAATTTTCTAACTATGTGTGTCATAACATTTTATTTTAAGTTCCCTCTCAAGTGTTTTCTAAAATTCTTGTTTCAAATAAAATCTGACACGGTTTTTTTTCCCATCACGTCTCTAATTTTAGTTGATTCAAAACGCTTTATTATTTCTGATCCTACATACAGTATCTTTTCATTCTTCAACATCAGTTTTATAATTTAATATGAATTATTGTAAAGAACGTGAAAAAAGTATTATATTCTATACTGATCCCATACATTTTAACAGATTTTCTCAAAACAAAAACTTATTTCCCAATGAAATTTTCTTTCATTAAAATTTTTTTCTTCCTGTCCAAAACGTATAAAATTTTTCATCAGTTAGTGATTATTATATGAAAAATAGTTTTAAAATTACAAGCATGTAAGCCATGCAAATACGGATCGCTGAGGCAGTTGCAGGGAATAGTAAAGGGTTAATGATGTACAATAAATTTTCAATTAAGTGGATAATAAATGCATCTTAATTTATTTCTTCGACCTCTATTTTAATTTTTGATATTTTTCTAAAATAAATTCGAAAGCTGCATACAACATAGAGCCAACTAATATATATTTTTCCTTTCAAGTTATCTCAAGAATCATTTACCTTCAAACATCGGAATTATCACTCCCGCAGGTAAAATGATTTGTTTTAAACCAAATGACCGAATGTTTTAGGCAGCCACTCCATACACCTTAATACCGAAGAATTCATTTTATCAATTTTTTATAAAATTTCACCGGCTGAATGTCTCAAAAATATAAGCGCTTTCAACAGAAAATATTGTATGATTTGGAAGTCCGGAAATTAAGAAAAAAGTTTAGACTCACAACTATGTTCATTATAAATGTAAATACTGAATACAGCGTTGGCAATGGCTAGAAAATGAGCAGAATGGCTGCTTTCAATTTAAACCTTATGCTGTTCTCTTTTCTTTTTAATCTTTAAACAATTTACTTTATAAAGTAACGTTTAATTCACATAAAAGCAAAAGAATTGAATATTTTCAAATTCATAAGGCAATATCTATTCTATATATATAATTCTCTTATGTGGAGACAAAAAAGGGTCGAATTTCTTAATCACCGTTTGGCAACAGTTCGCAAGTTTGTTTTGTTTGCATTCGATTCGACGATTGTAGCTTGATTTGATCTGAGACGACGAAATTTTTCAAAATAAGTTTAAGTTGAGCAGATTCAATTATAAATCGAAATTGTCGAAAAAGAGAACTGTTGAACAACTGAAACTGTTGAGGAATCTTTCCTAAGAGGATCCAATCTGAATGTACAAAATAGAGTCAGGCGTTTTTGTGTTTTGGGTACGGAACGAAGTTCCAGAGCTGTAGGAACATAGTTGACTAAGAAAGGACTCTGTTCTTTTACCCATGTAGCGAAGATTTTCTGATCATTATTTCTGTGGGAAAAAAAGCATGTTTAAAATTTTGGTGTCAGAAGGAAGAATTTCACATTTTTTTTTTTTTAATTTTGAAAAAAGGCTGTTTTGTCAATGCTATGAAAGTAAAAGTAAATAATTATAATGGGTTATAATTCTAAATAGTGAATCTGAACATATTTAGAGCCATTTATGACTTTAAAGTGTCCTTTTTAAGCAAAAAGTTTGTGAAATGGGTTAACTCATCTTTCGAAAACTCAAATTTTCTGAGGTTTTAACACATAAATATCTACCCAGCGAGAAAAGTTATAACTTTCTTGGCTGAATAATTATTGCAGAGAGTGTGCATACATGTGGCGAAGCTTTTCTGAGCAACAATGCGTTGAGAAGTGTGGATATTTAGAAGTTTGTTGGAATGAATTCAGGGCTAATGAAATTGTTGAAAGAACATTCATTTGTGTGTGCCAAGAAGTCTTTAAGTGTCTGATTTCGGATTGATGAAAATAATTTTTATTTGTAAACAACTTATCATACATTTTAGCATTCAAATTTCTTTTTAACATTTTCATATATATGGTATAAAGGTAAAATTTTAATTTTATAATTTGATTATTTACTTTGTAGTAATTCAAAGTTTAGTTTTAGTTTTTTTTTAAAAAGAATTTAGTTAGAAGTTCCTACTATTCAAATAATTTAAAGTTACTTTTAATAATTAATGTATTTATGATTTCCTATTACTGGCAGGCACTCATAACTGTACAGCGAGCGAGCGAAGCGAGCTGGGATCACGTAGTGATCCCAAAAGAATCACAACGTGATTCTTGGGGGTTCACGAGCGGAGGGAGTAGGGGGTGTAACCCCCTAGACAGGATAAATACAAAATGTTTCTCTGAACACAAAACTTTATTGCTCAAAACCTTACATACGAAGTACAGTACAGCACCGGTTAACTTAACTAAAGGATGGAAATATGTTACGGATAACAATTTTTTTGGTTAAGCCATGAACATCTATTACTATTTTTATAAGCTTTTATTCAACTTGAATGTCCTGTCGTCAGATCTTGAGATTGCTTTCTTAGCCACTTCCAGCGAGCTACAGCTTTGAAATTTAGCACAGTGGTGGGTACAATATTATGTAAAAATATTGCAATCCTTACCTATTTTAAACCTAACAAAATTATATTAAAAGTTTAGCCCTATGTTTGGGAGATAAAGGTTGGAAGGTGGTAACCTCACGTTACGTAGGGTTGTAACAACACCACGAAGCCAACAGACTATACTTCCTACGCCGCACCGATAAATGACGTCGAGTTGAACCGAGTCTTGGGTTTACTTTCTATTAGAATTCGCCAACAACCAGATTTTTTTTAATTCGTGTGCGCCAAACGTTTCGCACTCAAAGCAAAAAGAGAAAGTAGTGTTTAGATCGATTCTCTTTTTTTTCTATTACATTGTTGATAATAATTGTAAGTTATAACGTAATATATTATGGATTTATAATTCAGAAAGTTAATGTCTTTAAATCATTTAAAAAATCTAATTGTGCTTATATATTAATGATTTTAATGTGTTTTATATTGGAGAATTCAATAATTGAATTTGGTTTGCTATGCCTAACGTGTCGTGTGTATTCGCGTCAGCCTTCACTAAAAAGTAGAAGAACAAATACATTTTTTAAAAATTAAGGTATTAGCTTTTATCCATGCGAAAAAATGAACTCAAAAGTTGAAAATAATTTTTCTGATTACAATAAAATTCATGGTTCGAATAAAAGCGTGGATGCCTTTACCTCCTAGGAATATTCCATTTGTTTAAGAAAATATACACAAAATATAAGGTTCTATATAAGGCGCCCACTCTTTTATTTGAACCATGCATTTTATTGTAATCAGAAAAATTATTTTCAACTTTTGAGTTCATTTTTTCGCATGAATAAAACTTATACCTTATTTATCTAGTTACAGTATATAATTCAGAAATATTTGGTGTGTGAAACAAATTCAAAACTCTCTTCCTAGACTACACTTATGTTCTTTATTTTAGTTAACCCTCAGTCGAGTGCAATATTCGCACAGGCGATTTTAGGCGCAATGCGCCTAACAGGAACAGGTAAACAAAACCATACTTAATATTGTTAATACTAATTAATTTTAATTTTAGCGTTTAAAATTAATCACTCACCTTTTTGGAGAGGCTTAAAAGAACTAGCGGGAGTGGCCTACCCTAAACTTCTCGTATACCCATTTCTCAAAAACTCTTGTATAGCGTGTCAGTTCCCCGCACCCTCGCTGGGATAAACATTTCGAATCTGCTCTATTCCCAGAACGTAACAAGTTTCTCCAGGACACGTGAAAACAACAGAACAAACGGAAATAAAATAATCCGACCAGGATCAGAATTCGCCAAAAGGGAGAAAAGGAGCCAAAAGGGAAGACAAAGCGCCAAGCGTTAAGCATCAGCCTTTCGCCATGAAACCGCTGTATATCATACACAGAGATTGCTTCCAATACGCATGCGCGTGGAAGGATTCGTTTCAAAATAAAGCGATTGAATATGCAATTTGAACACCTCTTTTTTAACCTATTAAGATGAAAATTGGGTACAGATCTATAATGTTAGCATCTGTGATACCAATTTTTATTTATGTAAGCCAAATGGTTTAGAAGATATAATTTTTACAAGTATGCGATTATACACTCCGACAGACCATCTACCCTTCGACGGATTTTGTCCAAATTTTGATACGGACCTACATTCATGATGATAAAATTGTGTACCAAATTTTATCCATCTATCTATTCAAGTTTTTGAATTATAGTGTTCTTATGACCGCGGACACGGAGACAGACTTCCCGCAGACGAATTTTGTCCAAAATTTGATAGAAACCTACAAATTATGTGTCAAGATCACATACCAAATTTCATCCCCGTATCTCTAATAGTTTTGGTGTTCACAGCCAGATACACAGACATAATTCCAAAATTGTGTTTTTTGGACTCAGGGAGGTCTAAAACGTGGAGATTCGTCAAAATATCGAGTTCGAATTTTTTGACGATTGCAATACTTTATTTTTGTATACTTCGTATATGAGAAAGTAAAAAGTGTCGCATTCGCGATTTTTTTCCGTACAGTACATCTTTTTTTGGATTTGCGATTTTAGAGGCATTTCGGATAAAAAGGGTTTCGGTTAACCGGAGTTTTACTCAATTGATATTTATAAATTTTAAATATCTTGAGATTTGTTATGAAACGACAGCGACGTTTCAATTACGATGTTCCGCGGTGTGATATTAATCACAAGCACCTCCACATGATAATCTTGAATAGGGGACTTTTGCAAACTGCAAGTTAAAACTAGCAATTTGCATAGGCGAGAAAATATTCCTTAATTTTTGATCAGTACTAGTGGTGATAACTTATTTCTAAACTATTTCTGGTTTTTGAAATAATAATCCCATTGATTTAAATAGCACAGTGCGTGTAACCTCTTGGGAACATTTGATTGCTGACACCCGTCAAGCACGTATTTTGTCTGAGTCACCATCCATGAGTTTGAGTCGTCATTCAAACTTGGACAAGATTTAATCTTCCAGCAGTCGCGTATATGTAGGAGATACTTCTATCGTGCATGGTATCAAAGAGGAGACTTTGAGAAATATGACGATTCCTTGAATTTATTTATTTTCAATTTGTTTCCTTATAAATTTATAATTATTACATTATTGCACAAAAAATAAAATTCGCCCACAAAATCTACTGATTTTATATCCTATTCCGTGCATCAGAAAATTAAATGTGTTTCAAACGAAAAACTCGTTTCAAATTAATTCCGTAACCAAAGGGTTGAAGTGTTTATAATTCTATCTAGGCAACTTTTGGATACCAGAGAAAAAAATTACCCTAACCTTATCTTTAATCTATTTTAATAAAATTATTGCAATAAATTGTAGCTAAACAAATTTCCCATCTCAGAATACAATACAGAATAATAATATATTTCCTACTTGCCTTAAAGCATCATAACGGCATTTTATATTTACTCTTGTTTTCTAACTTTAAACACGAAGCGCTTTCAATTAAAAATTATTTCATTCGCACCATTTACATCGCTAAAACTTAATTGTCTATTTCACAGCGCAAATATTTAATAAAATTGAAGTTATGATGTCGGTCCATATTCGATGAATCTCCTCTACACCTTAATCAACCATCAATACACCAAAAGCTCGTAGCGAATTGAATAGTGATATTCGAATAAAATTTTCGTTTAACATTTTTTTTATATGTCATATACGAGAAAGTTTTGTATTCGTGAAATATTTGAACACGAAATTTTAATGTATCTCCAAGTTTCGATCTACCTGAATTCGGATAGACAACTTTTGGAATTCAATCCGTCTGTTAAGGTGAAAAGTCTAAAACTGAGCAATGTAGACGAATTCAATTTAGTTTTTGGCCTTGAAACTAAGAACTTTTATATTCGTTTCAAATTTTTTACTTAATCGGTGAATAGAATGATATTCTCTTCACCGTGCTACTAAGCTAAATACAAAAGACACCATACGGGAAATGTGCGAAAAAGCTTAGGGGAAAATATGGTTGCGACTGGTCGTTAACCCTTTCGCTACGGCGCGTGGTTCGCTGTAGCGCCGCCATTGAACCAAACCCAGCGTCAAAAGTATACACATTGCGTGTGCATAGTCTTTGGCGTTTGGGTTTACTTTAAATCGTTACAACGCCATTTTGACATGCTCTAGAAAGGAACTTTTCTATTCATAATTTCTACATAAATAAGTTATTATAATTAATAATTTTAATAAGTTTATTATAATTAAAGCTCGAATGAATGCCATAAACGGAGCTCGTATCTATGGGTTGCTTTGCGGTTTCCGGCCATAGCCGGCTTTAGGAGATAAAAGGTTAAATACAACTTAATCAGTTGTAAACAAGATAGATGAAATAAAATCTCATTTTTTTTTCATTCGATAAAACTAATTTAGAGTATTGGCCTACGATTTGAAAATTTAGATTAATTTTTTTTCTCTCCTCTCGACTAAGGGAAGTTCATACGCCATGGAAAGAAGTTCCACATTCAGGGAAACATCGAGAATTCGCAACGATGATTCAGAAAAATATTAAATCTATGTAAATAAAGAAATTTATTGCAATTAAGGTACTAAAAGTACTCATTACTTGCCAACTTAAATTAAGCAATTAAAAGTTGGCAGATCTCTTCCAAGTAGGTCAGTATTCCTGCTCGCCGAAGTTTCTCGTGTACTTCCTTCTTAATATGTCACCAACCATGTGCGGTCTATTGCGCAGTCAAATGTTCTCGACTGGCAACTTTACAAATTTCCTAATGCAGTAATACCTCGTTACAACAATACTTTGGGGATCAAATAAAGATATTGTTATAGAGGGATGCATTGTTATAACGAGGAGCGATATAATTACGATATGAAAAAACTTAAATTTTGGCTGCTTTAATGTGGACACAATACAATAATATAAATTTTGCAAAAAAGCATTACCAGTGTTAATGATTGTTAAAGCATACAAAAATGTGAAAATTCAGCTATACAATACACTGGTTTACATATACCCGAGAAACTTATCTAAAAAATCCAATGTTTTCATTTGCTTATTCATTTTTTAACTGTTAAGTCAACTAACAAGGTTTGCATAGTGTCTAATTCACGAAAATGATCATCATTTGTGGATGAAAGACTTGAAAAAAATGCACATACGGACAGAACTGATTGAAGAGCTTCCTGGGATGTCAATAAAAATTGAGATGGATCTACATTACGTTTGGAAACAGAAATATTGTTAGAGGAAGAAAATGGTGTTGAGTTTTAGTTGTACAGGAGTTTATTGCTGTACAGAATATAGTTATATTGAGGGGAGATTAACATTGTTCTTTGCAAATTTACAGGAACCACAAAATTTTATTGTTGTAGAGGGATTTATCGTTGCAGCGAGTTTACTATATAAATTTTCAATAACATGCTTTTATTAATGCACTGGGAAGTAGATAATATTCTATTAAAAATATGCACTTCGAAACAAAATCATTTAAGCATAAGGCAATTGTAAGAATATGGTAAGCGAATTTGGATCTCGATCTTCATTTAAAAAACATTTAACTTTTTAATGATTTGTTTGGGAATTTTCTTTCGTATGATATTGTGGATTTATTTTTATTCTATAGTATTTTATTTAACGCAATTTTGTTTTAGCATCCATATTTTTGATAATTAAATTTCCTGTTTACTACACTAACAAAAACACGTTTTAAAAACTATTTTAATAATTTTCTGTTTTTCAGTCTTTAATATACTTCATAATTCGGTATTATAAATATTTATAATTTGTAATAAATTTTTTATCGAATTTTCTAAGAAATGACGTCATTCTTAAAAACGTAATCAAAATTAATCGAATAACCGCAAATTAAAGTCTGGTACATTGTCATCAAGAATACACGATTTATAAATTTCAGAACTCTAGATCTTCAGAGAGTGAGTGAAAAATCAATTTCAAAATTCCATCTCTGCAAACATGAAATACTTTAAACAGTAGCTTATAAAAAAATAGTCGATGGGGTTAGATTAAAATATCAATTATTCGACATCTTTGGGTCTAACTTTCTCGATCAGAACAAAAGTTAATGAAATTTAGTGCATAATATTAATGATAAATTAAATGCCAACAATACTAATCTGTTTAATTACTCTTCTTTTCGAAACAGAACAGATTTTAATGAATTTAATAAAATCAGTTTTTAAAAAACACATTTATAATTGTGTTAAAAAGTAAAAGTTTTTATATTTCAATTATTTTGCAATTCTTAAGCTTTAATTTATTATTTACTAGCCGCCTTCGGTGACCAGCTTCTTCGCCGAGAATATAATTTCAGTCGATTCTCTCACACATAATTTGAGGTTTATGGTTCCCTTAACAAAGTAATTTTAAACTTCAAATTGCGATAAACATTTAACCCGTGTTCTTTTAGCCGCCTTACATCTGTTCTTGCAGGAATTAAACAGATAATATCCATGATAAATTAAACGCCATCAATACTGTTAAATTACATTTCTTTTCGAAACGGAACATAGCTTTTAATGAACTTAATAAAAACAATTTTTAAAAACACTTATCGCTGTATTAAAGAGGATTTTTTTTAATATTTTAATCATTTTTCTAATTCTTAGTCTTTAATTTATTATTCATTACTATGAATATTGGTGAATCTTGGTAGGCTTTTTTAAATTCACTACCAGATGACGCTATTCGTGTGGAATCAAAATTTAATCTATTAGCTCATAATTAAGTTCAGCATTTTAACATAATCTATTGAAATCTAGACAACAACCGAAAAAAATTTCGGAACTCCAGCACACCGGGCAGTGCGTGTAGCATCGATTACAAAATTCAAAATTCCATCCTTACAAAAACATATAACAAGTTTTTAAAAATGTAAAAAAATTTAAATATTCTTAACGTGATTTTTGCTTGAGCACAAGCTTTTGGTTCGTTATCTAAAGATCCGTTTATTTTTAAAAGCTGGACTTTCATTTATGCACATCTAGTTAATCACTTAAACCTTTGCACTCCGAAAGATAATAAGAGTCATAATTATACACGTGTGAGTGCAAGGATTGATTTAGCACTTTAAAGAAGCTGAAAAATATCGTTATTAACTTGTTACAATTCCTAAAAATTTATATTGTAGTTTTTTCTATTATATGATTTTTGTAATAAGCGCTATCCAACAATATTGTAGAAAGATGCATCATTCAAAATGTCGACTCTGATTCGACAAGCGAACGCAAAGTGTTAAGTTTGAGGAAAACGAAACTTAACTACAAAAAAAATTAAATTTTAAGAAGTTAATTGCAATTGTATTGGTGCACCGAAATTTTAGAATTACATTCCATTTTATGGAAGAGGAAAAAAAAATTTAGACAAATTTAAACTATTTTAAGTTCTACCTACAAGTTTTTTTCTTCACTGAGTGTAAAGAAGTACCATTCAATATTTACATTACATAAAATCGTCAGTTTTCACGATTGCTAACAAGTATGAAGGTGAAAAAAACCAAAAAAAAATACAGTCCAAAATGTCTTTCACAAAATTATTTATTAGTACAAACATTCAAAATTAATACATATGAATTTAAGTTTCATTTTTTAAATGAAATCTTAAACATCTTAGCTTTTAAACACAGTGTAAATAGATAAATATATTTGTAAACCATATAGTGTACTAATGATTGAAAGCAATAATTGCAATCGATGTTATAAATTATAAAACGCGAATAAAATTTGGGAATATAACAGCACTCAAGTGATCAAAGCCAAAAGTATTTTTTACACTGTGGGTAAACATGCTATGACACTCTTATAAATAAAATCAGTGTAAGCATATTGTAGATGCATATTTATACATTTTAAATACATATGAATGCAATACACAGCATGACAATGTACTCACAATTTTACAATAAAATTGAATACTTTGGGATTATATCAGTGGTACAAAAATAATCAGCAAGAGGAAAACTATAAATTTAACTTTCTGTGTGATTAAGCCCTTTTCGATCTTCGTATAAAATTTATTTTGAATAATTATTAATTTTAAAGTTATCTATTGCCTATTATCCACGAGAGCAAAAATAGGAATTAACTCAGCATTTAACATGGAAGATATTTCTTTTGAAAGTGTTCATACAGATGGCCACTCATAAAATGCTTTCTGTGCAATATTATCCAAAATAATTTTCTATCGTTAAACATTATCACGCATGGAACTAATTTAACCGAATAAAATATTGAAAAATTAATTTTCATCAATCCGTTCAAGGCTGGATGATGTACAATTAACTCATTTCGTCCCTATATCTACAGATACTTTCGGGGCTTCCTAGTGGTAAAGCTCCTATTAAAAGCCCCTTAATAGCAAGATTATATTTATCGAAACATCTCTAGAATCATGAAAAACTTGAATCTTAAATAAGCAACAGGACTTGATTGGAGACCTAATAAAACCATCTAGATGTTATTTCCAAACGTCTTAACTTTCCTCACTCAAGTATTCAAAACCCTGAAACGTTATCAATTGCCCATCAAATAAAAACTTGCACAAGTTCTAACGTTCCAAAACCAAGATAAAACAGCAAACTTCCTGACAGCTGTATACCGAGATTGCATACCAGAATAATTCGTAAAGTGAAGGAAAAATTACTACTGGCCAGACTGAATGATCACCGCCAGCAAAATAACATACCATCAAAGCAATTCGGATTCCAAGAAAGCCACCTGCATTCATAAATTGCTTAGAGACAAATGCTATTATGGAAGAATTTAATTACAATCTGTTCACTGGAGGCTTTTTCCGAGGCGTAGGAAAAGTGTTCGATAGAATATGGCACAACGATCTTATCTACAAGCTTATCATCGAGAACTTTCCCATCTTATCAACATCATAACTAACATCTTTAGTAATAGAACCTTCCAAGAGAGAAACTATCTGAAGTTGAAATTATCAAAGCTAAAACTCCAGAAAGAAGAATCCTAATTACCTTTCTTCATAATAAATTCACCCAAGACTTCCCCCAAAGTGAGGTCGTGATAAACTGTCTTTCCGCTAATCACTCAGCTATAGTAGGGCAGATAAGAAAGATTTACCTTGTTCTCAATACTCTCCCCAATGCAGGTTGTCAACTATAGAGAGACGGTGTTCACTCTAGCATATAGCAATTAATGCGGATAAGATCCACGCTATCATGTTCAGAAACGGACACTTCATCAAAACTCTAACAACCCTCATCTTCTTACAGGAGGACCTCACTTGGGACAAAGAAATGAAGTTCTTAAATCTACCTCTTGATAATAACACCGAGAAATTCTGGGGAAAGTCCTCTTAATAATCTCTTTAATTAGAAGAAGCTCTCCTCTCTCACTCAACTAATTGATTAATAAACAAATTTTCAGACAAATCCACACTTACGCATAGCAAGCAGCACCCTAGTTACGAAAGCTCACAGAAATAAAGTTCATATCCTACGAAATGAGATCCTAATCATCATGGTAAATAAATGTCTTATGAACACCAGGAATGACTTAATTCATGACGACTTAATTCATGAGCAAGACGAAGATTTTGTCAAGAGCCAAGCAAGAAAACTTTTCACTCGTATCATGAGCCATAACTAATAGCTGCCAAGCTTTCTTTAGTCACATTAAAGGGCTCAGAATCCACCTTCATCCAACTATTAAGTGGGCCCTCCCACTCAAACCCGCATAATGTAGCTTTCCTTTAAAGTTATTTCCTCAGTTTAACAAATATCTTTCACTAGTCATGCCAATAATTTACAAAATAAGCAACCTGAAGTTTATAGCAATATCTGATAAGGCCATATTTTAAACAGCTTTTACCATCATCTGAGAAGATAGTTTGAGTATTTATAAAACTTAAATGAGCAAGAAGCGCCCAGTTTTGAAGCTACACGAAGGCCATTTGAGGCTAATCGTAATTCGAACCCTTGATCAGACAGTTGACCAGGAAAACACCATAAACATCACCACATTCTCCAAACTCCAACGCATACCATCAATCTTGCCTTTAAAAAAATCTCAAAAAAATATTCCCTTAAAATTTGGCAGGATAGATTGAACCTTTCGGAAACGGGACGCCAAACTTTCCTTTTCGTACCTCAAGTTAACATTAATCGAGCCTCATTCAATTTAAAAATCAATCAGTTCATCACAGGACATCGGCCTTTCGTGACCCATCTTCACAGGCTCGGATTGTGTTCACAGGATCGTTGCTTTTGCGGTGGTAAAGGTGATCCAGACCGCTACGCAACAGATTTTTCAGTTTCTTTCATTTCATGAAATCCAATGTTGAAAACCTATCGACGTAGTGTGAAAATATTGTTCAAAACAAAAGATTCCTGGCACAACTCATGAATATTATGAAGATCCTACATGAACGAAGACATGATATCCTTTAAGACTTTTCTCGCTTCCACTCGCCATTAAGACATTCATTGCATACTCCTTCAGCATACTTTGAGAGTTAATTGTTTTAATTTAACTTTTTCTCTTCTTTCTGCAATTCTTTTTTACGCTGAGAGGGTTTTGTATAACCGTAAACCTTATATCTTCGGCTCCCTCACGGTGGATTAATAATAACGCATACCATCATAATTTCTTGTATTGGGGTTTGATGCATGCGAAATAATTCAAGTCGAATCTGATCAGAAACACGGGATCATCAGACGCGATGCCCGTATCTATATACATGAATGGGAAACCAATAGATGCACATAAAGGGTCAACAACATTCCAGCTAGGATGAAGGATTTCATTAAAATGGAAGAAATTGAAATTTCAGACCGTAGCGAAAAGTCTGTCTCGATGCATGCTGGATCAGATCACAGTACAAAAATACAACTTCCAATGAGCAAATTTTATCGGTGGTAAATCTATATAAAAGACCGATCTTCCATGTTTTAACAGGTACACATAAACAGTGAAAAGTGGAAGCCGATTCGAAATATATTGAAAAGACAGAAATTCTGAACCAAATTCTAAAGATAAACTTGAATTAACTTGCTTATCTTTTTCAAACAGAACCGCTTGAAAAACGACTTTTCGCCCCAAATAAGCATTTTTATCCATTTTTTTCGTATTTATGCAGCTATACAGAACGAAAATATCGATCAGTCATACACTAACGCGCACTTATCATTTTTAAGGGTTTAATATAGAAAACTTTCCATAAAGAGAATGCTTATGACAAAATTTTGTTGAAACATTCGTTATGAATAATTTAAGGACTTTGTACATCAATTTTTCGGTAAAACTCTAGTATTTCGGTATTTGAAAAAAAATTGCATTTTCAGTTAAGCACCACACAATACGTAAAAGTTATGCTTATTTTTAATGCATATATTTTTATTGTTCATGAAACATCTGAATATTTCGTAGCATTTGAATATTTTGCAGTAATAAAATCAAAAATTACCGGCTTCCGAATTTCTCCTCGGAATTATCGAATTATAAAACAGATTTTTCAAGGAAATAGTTAGAAATTGGAAAAAGGAGTTTTGAAAGTTCATTTCTACACACAAGATTCAAAAATCGAAGATAAAGCTAGTGAGAAGGTATTCGGACTCTGTTCTGGAGATAGAAAAAATGCTGCCTTTCAACGTGACATAGCGTATGACATACCAGAATTTGCTTAAAATTGGCATTTTAGTAACAACGATCTTTTTAAGATCTACAAGATTGTACTAGAGAGTTGTAGAAATGGGGAATTACTGGTAAACCGAGATTTAATTAAATGTCAAGTTGGATTTTACACGTAACGGAGACCTTCCTAAACGAATTTCTGCCCCAAGGTACAAGAAAACTGGTTATGGGGCTGATCAAAATTTAGTCGAGTATAATAAGGCAGCCATTAAACTTCATGTATCTAAGATGCCCTTTATTCTCTACTAAAGATCGGCTATTCTAAATCTAATCAACTGTTGTTTATAGTCATCTCGAAAAGATCTCGTGGTTAGTATGTCTACAATGCATGTTGAAAGAGTTCACTCATTAAAAAACTAGACCAACAAAAAAACTGTAGATAAACTTTGTGCTGTTATCCAACGCTTAATAAAACGTTCGAAAAAGACAATAAACTGACTTACGTTGGGATCGCAAGTTTAATTGTTGTAACAAGATCTTTAACTACGAAAAGGCAACACGAGCACATTCAAGAATACCCTTGATCTCTTACCTCATCTCTTAAACAAGCAACTCCGCAGAAGATTGCATCATAAATTAGTCTCTAAAACATTTTTGCAGACGAAGTGTTCCTATACATGCAATACAAGTGTTATTTCCGACACCAGCAGTTGATGCGTTTGTCGCCCGACCGATAAAACCAAACATTTAAGGAAATGTCGCAGATAAAATTTAAATATTTCCAGCTGCACTAGTTTCCAGTTAATCAAGTCTAGATGAAGTCGTATCGTACCACAACGACTATGAAGAAATCTTCAATGGCGAAATTTATCAAGATTCGGAAATTAAAATATCTGGATAACAATTTTTGATTTGCAATTAAAGATTAACAACAAATCGTATGCAACTGGAAATAATCAGAATCTAGATCGAAGTCGATGTCAAGATAAACTCAATCTAACTTCACTGAGTTAACAAGTATTTGCCACCGTGGCCTAGCATCTCTCAAAATGGTGAACATTTTGTTCAATTCCAAATGAAAAAACTCAGCAATTCCAAGTGGGAGAACTCAAAATTTTTGCCCTAGAAACATAACCTAGAATGAGTTCACCTTGGGTCAGTATTGAATGTTATCACTGCCAACACAGATTCCTGTGAAACTATGTGGCATAGAAGAGACTCCATGTATCAGGAACCGCTGTGATTGTTTTCCTTTAAACTTTTCCGTATGAAAAATTCAAGTACTGTAATCAAATAATTCGACCTCGATGTTGATGAATCTACGTTTTAATCTCCCCAAATCAGAAAGCCATTTTTGAAAATATGTGAACACGTTAATACAAAAACACGACAAATTAGAGGAATGAAATTCAACATATGGTTCTATCGCCAAAATTCAAGATCTGCATCAAATTTCAGACAAAATCGATCAGTTGGTTGACAATCTGTGTTTATGTATCTGAGCGCGATTACTCAATATTCAATAGGCTAGACTAATAAAACATTACAGACCAAATATTACGCAGTCTTCACGCAAAAATTGTAAATTTGAACCGTATTTTGAATATAAGCGGTCAACAGGAAAAAATTCAAAAGCACATTCCCGATTCTCTTGACTACACTACAAAACTAAACAAAATGCGCACCATATTAAGTAAATGAGAAAGTCGGGGGGATACTATTTGCTTATTCTCTAAATTAGTAAGTAAGCCTGTTACGTAAAATTTGTCATGTATTCTTTAATTTATGCTGTTTTATCACACACGACACACATCGAGGGTCAATTACACAAACTGGATATGCCTGTACTCTGTTGATTCAAAAGGCTGAAATCGCCAAGCTTATTTTCCAATGGCTTTTCATTTTACATACTACCTCAAATTGAATAATTTCAAGTGCGAGGATTCACTATCATTACATTATATTCGTTCATGCAGAAATATACTGGCTCATTATTTTTATTTAACCAGCTTGATGTTCACATATCTTTATCGATTTGCTGGTATCGATAATATGCCACACTGAAGATTTTCGCATACTTTATATTTGATATCTGTTAATTCCACCGATTTAGGGAAAATATACAATTTTTTCTAGAGATTGCCAGTTTACTACGAAGTTTTCTGAACCTTCATTTAATTTTAATCGAAATAAACGTTAGTATTTTTCTTTTAACGTTTTAAACATTTCTACTTGGGGGAAAATTTAAAAATTTTATTTAAAGTGTCAAATGATTGTTAATTTGAAATAGTTTATAGCAACTTCACCTGGAGCGTGTGTCAGGAAGATGTTTTAAAGTTTTGCTTTGCAGAACAGTGGAATTGTAGAAAGCGATAACTTTTTAATTAATATATTTTTAAACAATTTTTCAAATGCCCGAAGAAGGAACGATCTACAAAACATTTTAAACCATGAACCTTTTTGAAACAAAATACCTACGGGGTTGACAAGTTTCCGAAAGAACAGATTTCGGTATAATACTTGATGTCTGTCTGCCCATTTATGCGAATACGATAACTTAAATAGAGGAAAATAATTGGATATAGAATTTGACATGTATTCTCTACACCCAAATTGCTAAATTTTGTCATGACCTTCACTGGGAAGACTATGTTCCGTTTTCTCATGAACACTTACCCGGTAAAAAAGAAAACCAAAACTCGTATTTTACAACTGTCCTATAGTGGAAAATCCTGATATTTCTTAAGGCCAACAGAAAAAAAATGTGTTCTGAATATCGGCTCTCAATATGAAAATACTTAAGAAATTTACCTTTACTAACAACCGTTCGAGTAGTTTTGATGTCATTGAATTCAATGGCTTTACTGTTTCGAAGTAAATTTTAATCTCATCATAAATTAAATCGATTTCAGTTGATTTATTGCATTTGCGTTCAGCTTTGTAATCGGAGCAATTCAAATTAAGGTTACTGCGAAGAATCGTATAATTCTAAACTACTACGAAATGGGTACCGAAATGCCTTAACATCTATTTACCTAAACGCTGCATAAAACAGATACACCGTATTTTTCAATACATTGACGAATGCTTAGCCGAAACTTAATTACAAAACCCCCTATAGGTTTTTCCTTGCACCACTCTTTGGACCATTTACTTTATATTTTGGGGGTGAATTTCATGTTAAACTCGCCACTTCTGCAAAAATAAAAGGATTTGCATTTGGTAAAGCTAATGAACTGTCGGGATTGGACAAAGTTCTTATGTTATGATTTTATACGAAGACGATATACTTTGTGAACGAAACACTCGTGCAATTTCGAGATGTTAATACTTCAAATTAAATAGTGAAATAACTTTGTCTCGATGAAGAACTTTTTCAGCTAAGTTTAATGATGGGACAGAAATTGCGATTGCAAATATGCCATTTAAATAAATTCAATCTATCAACCACTGCGTTTAACAACTGTAGAGCGCGAGGTACATTAACAGTGAGACAACGAAGAGAAAGTTTATTAAGGGAAGATACAGTTACCATCTAATATAATAAGATATGCAATCGTCTCCTTGCACAACCATTTCATCCATTTACAAGGCCTTTCGTAAATCATTTCAATATTCATGACAATGATAGGCCGTTACGTAAAATAAAGTGAGCGATACACGAATGAAATGAGAGGCCAGCTCAAAATTCCCAATTAAGGCTATGCACAAATGTTTCGTCTTCAACTAACATCGTTTCTAAAGAGAGTCAAGCGTTGCTAAGGGCATGTGCATTTTAACCAACTACGTAACTGAGTAGTCAAGTTGCTTTAAATAAATATACAAGTGAAAATATTTCCTTGAATTTAAAAGTGTAACAGTTCAATTGTAGTCACTCCATAGCGCAGAAGCCGTAAACGGTGAACATTCCAAGCCGAGTCCTCGAACGGAGTAGAGGATAATCACAAATGAATGCTTCGTCAACTGATCAAATCTATGCACAGCTATGCTCTATGCTCTCATACCGAAATTAAATTCTAGAACTTTCGGACGACATAACTAGCCCTTCTAGTTTTCAGATGAATGGAGCCATGGTTGGCTAGCTGTATTGAAGGAATGGAAAGTCGTATTGAGAGTATTCTCAGCCCACTGTCAGTTAACAGCATCCAGCTCGCACTACTTGAAATTATCTCTCAACTAAGTAGTCACATGGATCTGGAATCATTGCGGCTTAACACCACCAGTTAGGTTCGGAGCCAAAAAGATTTAACCGTTCAGGGAACGTTTACAATCATCATGGATCATTTGGACTTGATCTCGATGTTCATTATCGGTTTGCTCAAATCTGTCTTCGATTAAAAGTGTCCACCAGCTCAACTGTGGCCAGTCCGAAGCGTGGAAGAGCAAGCTAAACGGTGAACATTTCCAGCCGTGTCCTCAGCTCAACGGAGTAGAGTGGATAATCACAAGTGAATGCGTCCTCAGCTGGCCAACAACATGCCATACCGAAATTCAAACTCTGGAACTTACGGACGACATTAAAAGGCCGTGTAGTTTTCAGATGAATGGAGCCATGGCCACTACCAGCTGTATTGCAGGAATGGGAAATCGCATTAGAATTATACCAACTCACCATCAGTTTGAGGAGCTAATAGCGTTGAGATCACAGTACTTGAAAACATTCGTCAACTAAACTGTAACATAGCTTTGTAACCATTGCAGCTCAACACTTCCAGTTCGGTTCGAAAAGATTTTACAGTTCATGGAACATCTACAGTCATCTAGGATTATTCTGTGCTAATCTGGATATACAATCACTGGTTTGCTCCAATTTGGGTCCTTGGCTTTGAAGAGGCAACAAATCAAAGGCAATCCATAGCAGCTATTGAAAAGGCTCCAGAAGACCTTTCGGACCAAATGCAACGAATATTGTACTTAATTACAACTTTAATATTCATTAGCTAAATCCTGCTGCCAATTTTTACATCGAACGAAGCGGGGGCTATCAAAATAAAAACCTTAGAAAAATTTTCATTAGTGCTATAGCTGATAGAATGTGAAACATTCTAACAGTTGATCAATCAACGAATGGGCTTTAGAAATTCCTATTGTTTCTAGATGAGAAACTGGTTAAATGCTGATGTTAACCATTACCAGTTCACTTTTGCGATTTATTGCTTTCTTGGCTTCGATTTCTTCACGACACTGAGATATATACCAGTGGAATTGCATACAATGGTCGTAATGTTAATGTAAATTGGTCAGAACGGGATAGTATTACACAACTTCAGTTCAATCAATGACACTTTGTGATCCACGAAGACTTCAGTATTTTTCATGCAAGTGGTAATCACTTCAAGCAAAATGCTATTGATCGTTTCTTAAAAGTTGAACAATGTTGTTAAAACATAAAATGCTACAAATATTTAACGTTCGCATAGAGAATATAGGGCAAATCTATCTACTGAAAAAATGAAAAGCATCAAGATTTATTTAGCAGTACAGATGTATTATTTTACACCGAAATATTACAAATTTAAAACAATTTCATCAGAGAAAAAGAATTTATCAAAAACAGCGGTTAAGGGACAGGACATTTAAATCTAGGTTATCACTAGAAAATTATCATTTGGCGCAAGAGCCATTAAGTTAATAAATAATATGTCGCAAAATCTTGGGTCATTGGCGATATGAAAGAAACTGAAATTTGAGATAATTTGTACCGTCTAATGGGAATACTGGAATACTTATACTGAACTCAAATCTAATAAATGTTCACGAATTTGTTTTATTCACAAACGGGTAATTAAAATTGAAACTTATAACGCAAGAGGATAGAGATTGCGAGTTCTAAAGATATTTTAGCTTCTAGATAGGGTCTCTATTGCTCAAAATTTTGGAATATGCAATTATCTTCCTTCAAATGGATGTTCTAGAAAAACGCATGCAGTTTATATTTTGTTTTATTGTTAAATTAACGGTAAATTATTGTAACTAAAAAATGCGAGTTAGAAGCGGTTTGATTTTAATCTAAGTATTTCAAAATAATTATACCTTTAGATACCTCACATTTGTGTTTATAGCCGCTTGCTCATGGTGATCAGGCATGATCGAAACGACTGAATTTAGATCCGCCTACCGGCAAGGCTGATCCATTCCTTGTTACATTAGAATGGAACTCTGCAAACACACGCGGGGGGGCCTTAAGACTCTGCAACACATGAGGGCCTTGGGAACTCTGAAACACACGCAGGGGGGCCTTGGAACTCTGCAAACACACAGGGCCTGAGGGGCCTTGGAACTCTGAAACACACAGGGGGGGCTTGGAACTCTGCAAACACACGGGGGGGGCCTGGAACTCTGCAAACACACGGGGCCTTGGAACTCTGCAAACACACAGGGGCCTTGGAACTCTGCAAACACACGGGGGCGGAACTCCAAACACGGGGGGGGCTTGGAACTCTAAAACACACGGGGACTTGGAACTCTGCAAACACACGAGGGGCTTGGAACTCTGCAAACACACGGGGCTGGAACTCTACAAACACAGGGGGGGCTTGGAACTCTAAACACACAGGGAGCTTGGAACTCTCGCAAACACACGGGGGCTTGGAACTCTGCAAACACACAGGGGGGGCTTGGAACTCAAAACACGGGGGCATGGACTCTCAAACACACGGGGGCTGACTCTGAAACACACAGGGGCTTGGAACTCTGCAAACACACGGGGGACTTGGAGACTCTGCAAACACACAGGGGGGCCTGGAACTCTGCTGTAAACACACAGGGGGAGCTTGGAACTCTGCAAACACACGGGGGGGCTTGGAACTCTGCAAACACACGGGGGCTTGGGATCTGAAACACACGGGGCATGGAACTCTGCAAACACACAGGGGCTTGGGCTCACAAACACACAGGGGGCTTGGAACTCTGCAAACCACACGGGAGCTTGGAACCTGCAAGACCACACGTAATGGGAACTCTGCAAAAACAAGTTGACTCTACACATGGGCGAACTCAAACACACAGGTAGATTGGAACTCTGCAAACACATCAGGAGGGAGCGTGAACCTGCAAACACATGGGGGGCTTGAGACTCTCACAAACACACGGGGTGGGCCAAACTCTGCAAACACACGGGCTGACGAAGACACTGGTGAAACCGTCAAACACATCGAGGGGCTGAACCGCGACACTGGCTTGGCTAAACACACGGGGCTTGGAACCTGCAAACACATCGGAGGGAGACTGAGACTCTGCAAACACACGGGAGTGACTCCTGCAAACACACGGTGACTCTGAACCAGTGGTGGGAACTCAACCCGGGGTGAACCAAACACACGGGGGGCCTCGTGGCAAAAACACGGGTTACTGAAGCACACGAGGGGCCTTGGAGACCTGGAAGACACAATGAGGGGGTTCTGGAACTCTGCGAAACACACAGGGGGGACTTGGACTCTGAGAGCCACACGAGAGGGATGGCTGACTTGCAAACGACACGAGGGGCCTGAACTCAAACACACGAGGGGGCTGGAACTCCAAACACACGAGGGGCCTTGGAACTCTGCAAACACAGTAGGGGCTTTACTTACACCGGGGCCTTAACCTCTGCAAACACACGAGGGGCCCCTTGGAACTCTGCAAAACACACGGGGGCCTGGAACTCTGCAAACATAAAAGGGGGGGCCTTGAATTCTGCAAACACACGGGGGGGCCTTGGAACTCTGCAAACACACGGGGAACAACACCGTATGAAAAAATATTAGAAAATGTCTAGCGCGTGACACCACTGTAAAAAACAGATTTTAATTTCAATAGATAAAGATTTTATTTACACAGTTCCCTTCGTTCGTACATGAAAATAAAATTTCTAATAAATATGTTTAAAGTTCAAACGATATTAAACTCAATAAACAATGAACAACATATCGTTTGAAGCGTTTTCCAGTTGTATGAAGAATAGTGAAATGTTCGTGGATCACGAAGTGCCATTGATTGAATTGAAATTGTGAAATACTTTTGCGTTCTGTCGAAATTACATTAACTTGACGTCAACTACATGCAATTCAACTGGGACAACTTTCAGCGTCATGAGGAAGTCGAAGCCAAAAAAATCGCAAAAGTGAGCTAGTAACGGTTAATATCTGCATTTAGCCAGTTTCTTAGCTAGAAACCATATGAGTTTCTAACGTCATAGCCCCATTCGTTAATTGATCAAATGTTGGAAAACTTCGTTTGCCATCAGCTACATCACTAACGAAAATTTATCCAAGATTGGTTTTGATTTGGTTTAATGTATCTAAGGTTGATTTTATTTTGATAGCCCCCGCTTCGTTCGATGTGAACATTGGCAGCAGGATTTATCTAATGAATATTAAAGTTGCAATTAAGTACAATATTCTTTGCATTTTGTCCGCAAGGTCTTCTGAAGCCTTTTCATTAGCTGCTATGGATTGCCTTTGATTTGTTGCCTCTTCAAAGCCAAGGACAGAAATTGGAGCAAACAAGTGATATACATCCAGATTAGCACAGAATAATCCTAGATGACTGTAGATGTTCCATGAACTGTAAAATCTTTTCGAACACGAACCGAACTGGAAGTGTTGAGCTGCAAGGGTTACAAAGCTATGTTACAGTTTAGTTGACGAATGTTTTCAATTACTGTGAGCTCAACGCTATTAACTCCTCAAACTGACAGTGGATTGGAATAATTCTTATGCGATTTCCCATTCCTGCAATACAGCCGGTAGTGGCCATAGCTCCATTCATCAGAAAACTACAAGGCCTTTTAATGTCGTCCGTAAGTTCCAGAGTTTGAATTTCGGTATTGCATGTTGTTGGCCAGCTGAGGACGCATTCACTTGTGATTATCCGCTCTACTCCGTTGAGCTGAGGACACGGCTGGAAACATCCACCGTTTAGCTTGCTCTTCCACGCTTCGGACTGGCCACAGTTGAGCTGGTGGACACTTTTAATCGAAGAATACAGATTTGAGCAAAGCGATAATGAACATCGAGATTATGACCAAATGATCCAAGATGAATATAGACATTTCCTGAACGGTTAAATCTTTTTGGCCCTGACCCGAACTGGTGGTGTTGAGCCGCAATGATTTCAGAGCCATGTGACTGCTTAGTTGAGAGGTGATTTCAAGTAGTGCGAGCTGGACGCAGTTAACTGACGGTGGACTGAGAATACTTTCAGTACGACTTTCCATTCCTGCAATACAGCCAGTAGTGACCATGGCTCCATTCATCTGAAAACTAGAAGGGCTAGTTATGTCGTCCAAAAGTTCTAGAGTTTAATTTCGGTATGGCATGGAGTTGACCAGCTGACGAAGCATTTATTTGCGATTATCCTCTCTACTCCGTTGAACCGAAGACTCGGCTTGGAATGTTCACCGTTTACGGCTTCTGCACTATGGAGTGGCTACAATTGAACTGTTGGACACTTAAATCCAAGGAAATATTTTCACTTATATATTTATTTAAAGCAACTTGACTACTCAGTTACGTAGTTGGTTAAAATGCCCACACCCTTAGCAACGTTCGACTCTTTAGAAGAGATGTTGGGTGAAGACGAAGTATCTGTCCATAGCCTTAATTAGGAACTTTGAGCTGGCCTCTCATTTCATTCGTGTATTGCTCATTTTTTTTATTTACGTAACGGCCTAACATTGGCTTGGATATTGAAATGATTTACGAAAGGCCTTGTAAATGGATAAAATGGTTGTGCAAGGAAAAGATTACATACCTTTATCATATTAGATACGAACTGTATCTTCCCTTAATAAACTTTCTCTTCATTGTCTCAATGCTGAGGTAACTCGTGCTCTACAGTTGTTAAACGCAATGCGGGATAGATTGAGTTTATTTAAATGTCATAAAGGCCATTTCTGGCTCATCGTTAAACCTAGTTGAACAATCCTTCATCTAGATTAAGTTTCGATACTTAATTTGACGCACTAATATCTCATTTTGAACATACACGAGGATGTACTTTCACAAAGGTAATCGACTATGGGATGTTCAAGTTTTGAAATCTGACTAAGTTTAAATGCTATAATGTCTGTAAAATATTTATTTATCGCTATTACTCACGTTTATTTGACTTCAAGCTATATGAAAATTTTTTAATGTCGCGTATATTACTAAGTAGCATATTGATAATTATGCGAGTGGAAGGTGCAAGCAAATAATTTTCCCTCGTTCTAAAATTTAACTAAAACTTGACATTCTAGGATCTACGAATAATCTTTGAAAGCAAGAACGCTAATACTAGGTGAACGTAGGAACTTATTGCATAAATATCGGAATAAACTCCTTTCAGATCATAAATTTATATGTGTTCTGATGGATAAATAAGAAGGTGAAAGATTTAGCCCTTGTACTCAATACTCTTAATAAAATTATATTATAATCTATATGAACACAGAAATAGCCAATTTTAACTTTAGGATCTGAATGAAGAAGTATGCGTAAAGGATTATAGAACTCAAAACGATGTGGAAATTTAGAAATTCAACATTCTTCTCTTTCGTAAACTATACTCTTACAAAATAGATCATGGGTTTTAATAATTTAGCGAAACGAGATTATCTTGGTGTTTAAAGTATCATTTTTATTACAGAGCATAAAGTCGGGAAGCATATCTGTACCAGTGCAACAATAAAAGCGGCTCCAGGACTGAACTGTTGAAAGTTGCAACAGCCTTTTTTTAAATAACGTTTTTAAAGTAACGTGAATTAAGCAGTTATCATAGTTATTTATGGGTGGGTGATTTATGTTCTTGAGGGAAATCGAACTGGTGTAAACCACAGTTATTTGTGATACCTACAGAAAGTTACCAACTACAATCCTTCAGACAATGAGTTAATTTTAACGATATTCCTGAAATAAGTTCGAATATTTTAAATTTCTATTCATATGAGGATCGACGCAATTCGTTTAAAGTGTCATTGACCGTTTGATACTTCGCATTTTTAATACGCAATCATAAGAAAAGCTTAAAAAGAGAAATTCTTATTGTGCAAAAGTAATTTTGCACAAACTGATAACTTAAGTTTTATAAAATATTATTTGTAAGCAAACTTGTGTGAAGTTGCTATCACTATTATTTATCGATAATATTTATAAATATATTTAAAGAATGAGTGAATGCCATACTAAAAACTTTGACTATAGAAATTCTACGATTAGGTTATTTTTAAACACAAATAGCAATTTCATTTATTTAAGAAAACTAATGACAAGGATATTCATCTTGGGTTATAACTGATCGACTTATCAAAGAAATAAAAGAAATGCGACAAATGTCAAAACCTATCTATTAGCTATGAAATATATAAAAATAATATTTTTATATATACGAAATAATAAATACAACTTCAAGATAGTTTGAAAATCGTTGGTACAGAAGTGCTATCTAAATCCCATACTGAAAAAAAACTAGTTAAACGTTGTATTTAGTTCGATTGACATCACCATTTGAAACTACTCGAGTGCCACTTTGAAGCGAGGTTAAATGTTAAAAATACAACAGTTTAGATAGTACTTCATATTCGAAAATTACCACGTTTCGTTGAGCGAGGATATTTGTCATCCAATAGCAGAATTAACTGCTATCGGATACTCTCTACTGCATACACTCTAGTTCAGGGATTGCACCAGAACCAAAAGCCGAGACAACCTGTAGATCTACTAATTGTTCTGACATTAAATTATGTAAGTAGACACCATTTCAATTCTGATTGCAGAATCGACAGCCCATTGTTTTTCTGAGAGAGTGAAAAAGTTTTGATGCGTAAAATTATGCATATTTTGTCAGGATATCTACCAGTTGATTTAAAAAGGGAAAAAAAGAGTTAATTTGTTTTAGATAACTTGATTATTAGATCTGTTGATATTAGTATATTCAGATTTAAGATCTTCCTTGGTGCAAACTCCATTAATTGGGATTCGCTTTTAGGAACAAGAAGCAAGTTTATACTAATTGCTCAAAGATGGATAATCGAGTTGGATACTCCGTTATTATCTGGAAGCGTAGTAATTTATATCATTTTCATAGAAATTTAATGATGCGTCCTCAATTTCTATGGCTTCTATTTTAAACGAAGAGGAAGTTCATTTAAGTTTGACTAATTCTACTTAGTCAAACTTAAACTTAAAACTAAGAGCGCACTTCAGATTCTTCATCGTTAGCAACTAAAGACTATTCCGAAACACTTCTACATTTAAGTTATTTAAAGACGATATTTCTTTACTTATGAATAATGCTTTGTATTGACCAACTTCATTTTCCTAAGTGGGATAGAGAAAATACGTATAGAATAACAAAACGTATGGACACGTATGGAATAACTGAATTCTACATGGTAGAAATTGTATACGTGTCATGAATTGTTCAAGAATTCCTGGTGAAAAAGTTTAAATTTTAGCATCTAAATTCCCAGAAAATGCAAGCCACCTTTCAGAGGTTGCAAGTTCATATTTTAACAAAAACAGCTGTCCGAAATAATTGCAATTTAAGATGGCGAAATCGGTGATTCATACATTATTCCTTTATATTCCCTTTAAAATAAACGGATGCAAATGCATTTAATGTAAAATCATTAATAGTGCATGTCCATTACAATTTCAACGAAACGTTTACTGAAACTGCGAAGTCTCCGAAGTTCTGTTTATGAAACATTGCTACTTTCCACATTGGACATACTGTCATGAATTCCTCAAACTTATCGGCAGTCACTTGTAAAAATCAAAGAGATTGAGCCATCTTTTAAAGGAAGAAAGTCGCACTTAAAAGCAAATTAAGTAAAGCATGATTTTATATTTTTAAAAAATCAAAAAAGTAGAGAAACTGGAACTGTTCCAGTTGATCCGAGACGTCCGATTAATTGACCAATTACATTGATGATGGGAGCTAGACCAGCCTACATCCGAAATTTAACATTCAAAGGAATTAATCGGGGTTGCGCTAAAACAGGCCACCTATTGCAACTGGCTTTGAGTATACATGAGCATCGGCAGCAATCCTAGAGTGTTTCCGCTCCGATTCAAGACCCCGACAAAGGCTCTTGATAACGTGGCACCTACCGAGAAGGCTGACCACTACGCACCATAAAATAGAACACTATTATTCCCTTGAAAAATGGGCCCCACTATGACTATATCAACCACCATACATGCTCAACTGCCGTTGGTGATACATTTTAACCACTTCCTTTTTAATATGCAGGCTGATCTTGAATCCCAAAGCTGGACATTCTTTTTTGGTTGGACATTTCTCATTTCTTTTGGTGCCTCCCCGGCATGGATAGAAGTATTACAAGGTTGCATCGACCTTTCTTAAAATTCAAAAATTTTAACTCGTGATTAAACAATTCTGAGTGAGGTTGTTCAATGGTGGCACTCCAGTGGAATAAATCGCCCTTCTTTCGGGTTACGGTAAGTTGCCAACTAGCGAGTTCTCTATCTAAAGGACATCAATAGAATGCAGACTGACCCGGAAATTTGGCTTTTCTTGTGAAATTGATCATTCATGTTTTCAGATTTCTTCAAAACCAAAACACGGGATGCAAGCCAAACTGCCGAGAGAAGCAAGCGTTGATTTAAACAGAAATAGACATTTAGATAAATGGAAAGGCTATTACCAAGAAGGGAAACAGGTTGAATTGAAACACATGAGTCATCCTTGTTTGAAGAACATTCCTAATGTAATGGAAAGAATCCGAAGTTGAAGCTACTCAATATTTCAACTTTCGGCAAAAGCGAAATATAAAGACGTGGATGAATTTAATATCAGAGTGGCTGAGGTGAAAGATTAGTGCACAAAAAATCGAGTAATATACAATCACGGAAAATGTAACCAATCTGGTTAGTCGACAACACTATTGCAATCGAGTACAATGCGATTTCAACTGCGTAACTACTAGGAAGTCATCGCAGTCGGCATTATATTACTAAATAGCAGGTGAGCCATTTCTTCAATCATGTTTGGATGCAAGTGTTTCAAATATTGATGCATATTCCCCGTTTGAAGATCCACACTGTAAGCCGCATAAAGAATGGTGTAAGACATGCAATATTATAACTTATGAAAAACAGCAAATTGGCGGCTAAAATGTTTCCACACACATCGATGGGAGAGAAACAATCCGATTACAAATATTTGCAATCAATATCAAACAGCATAATATTCAGTTAGAAAAATCAAATCTTATCAAATCGACCAAAGTCAAAAATAAAGCGATAATATTTCACCAATACAACAATGAGTATAATTGTTTTGACTATTAAATGCTCAAAAAAGGGTGGATTTTGCCCAGATTGTGCCAGAAGCATTTAAATTACATAAAAATGTAAATAAACATTTCCTTATGTAATTAATGCGAAGTTTTACAGTAAAATTCTTTAGCTTTAAATATTTCCTAAATTAATTTTTAACCCTCTAATAGGAATATCGGTCATTATGACCACAGGGTAACCAGAGCTGTTCCGGATACAGGATTAAACATTCTTTAGTTACGTTGTTTTTTTTGGTGGTGGTGGAATTTCGGTAAAGGCATAACTTCGAGTAAACTAGATTGGATTCAGTTTGCCGCTTTTCATTTAGTTCAGCTACATTTGCTTTCCTTTTTTAAAGCATTGCGAGATTTATCTTAAGGCGGACTTATTCATCTTGAACCCGAAGTCAGACAACATGCCGAAGTTCGGGATCTCACTGTTGGGTGCTAAACTTGTCGAATTCTATTTATTCTCTGGTTTTAATTATTCGCTTTAATGTGTTGATCTCAATCTTACTTCTGATTTTTCTCAATCGAGTAGTTTCTACTGCTGCCAGTCGCTTCCATCTTAAATAGAAACGCACAGAAGGAATGAAACTGCTACTGGCATAAATTATAATTAAACGACTAGAATTCTGAAGAATTTAAAATTCAAGAAGCTTCCATAAAATCTTAACGCTTATATCGCTTTTTCAGACAAGTTACAATTGGATACGATTCTTACCAATCCTATATTGCCTGACATTAGCTAAAGAAATAAGAAGGATGCATCAATTAACTACATTAAAAACATCACCCAGCCTCAACATAATGAATCATTTTACATATTACATTAAACAGTTAATACAACTAGTAAAGGGAATTTAAGTGCAACTTTAAGAAATGTCAACATATGCAATCTAGTACATATACAACATACAATATATTCAAACATAGAATGATTCACTATATTTCATATTATAAATATGAAAGCAATGGATGTATTTACTTAACAATATTAATGACGAGTTATACATAAAATGTCCATTAAAATATATATTATAAGGCTATATTTAGCGTTTATTAAAAGGCCAGATTTGACACAATTTGGAGTAATTAGCTAGCGACAATACACAATATTATAGTAACATTGCCGAGTTCTTGGCGATCTAAATGTAGCATATTCTGCTGTGGGGTAGTTCACCAACCATTTGAATGCAAAAGTCGAACCTGCTTTCAAAAAATCAACATAAAAGCAAATTTGTCTTCGTAGTAAAACAAATGGAATTTTAGTTTCACATCCGAGAGCTTAAATTTAGACATTGCACATAGGTGTGATACTCTATAGAAAAACTGAAATCTAAAGGAAGAAATCTACACATGTTCTGCTCTAAGATTCGTAATGATGCACTTCATATCCAACATTCATAAATGCAATGGAAACTCCATCTCGAAAGATAAAATACAATGCACGTTGTATGTTTGAACCCTCATTTATGCATTAGTAAAAATACGCTTACACTCAGATATTTACGATGTTGAGATAAACAAGGAATGAATTTCATAAAAAAATTGTGCTTAAACACTTCTTACAAACACGATATACTACACTACAATAAATTAGTTGTGCTTTAACCCTTTGCACTCCGAAAAATAAGATGCAAGGGCGAGTGTAAGGATTGATTTGGCGCTTTAGTAATCTGAAAAATATTGATATTAATTTGTTTCATTTCCTAAAAATTAATCTGTATTTTTGCTATAATATGGTTTTTATAATAAGCACTATCCAACAAGAATGTGTAAAAGATGTATCATTCAGAACGTCGAGTCTGACTCGACACAAGAGTACTAAGGGTTAGTGAAGCACAGAAAATCAGTTACACTATGCCAGCAGAATATGCTGTGCTGAACATTAAGGTTTTGGTTTGTTTCAGGGTTTTTGGCTCAAGGGCCAGTATTCGGCCATGCTGCGCCAAACAAGGTAGTAATATGTAAAAAAGTAGTACGCGTATATGAAAACAATCAATAAAGGTCAAATGCAGAACTTCCACATGCTTATTTAGCGAGAAGAGGTAAAAATGAGCAGAACAAGTTGTTTAAATGTGTGGATAAAAACCACTGGTTAAAATTTCAAAAAGGTAAATGTGAGGGTGCCGATCAATCATTGTGGTTAAAATAGGTGAGCTCGTGTTAAAAAATCGCAAACGATGGATTTTAAAATGTGTGCATTCAATGAAGATATGTTTTACAGACATAGTACAGCTACAGTGTGGGCAAGTAAGAACTGGCTCAGACAGCAAAAGATGACGGTGGGTAAATCTGGTATGTAAACAGGATTTAATGTATTTCTTGAGATCGCAAACTGGCACGGGTTCAAAAGTGGGTGGATGAATGAGCATTACTGTCTGTTTGTTCATTTGCCGCGATACCTACAAGGGAAGGAACCCAACAGAAAACTAGAGAAAATCCTTGGGAAATAAGCTTTTTATAGAGATCCAACACTGAAACCATAACAACACTGAACCAGTGGACGACTTTTACAATGCAAGGAATTCAACGCCTGCAAGACGCTTAAAGAATCGCTGTATATTGCGTATTTATCCATTGGACATTTTCAAGTCTGTTTTAAAGCATAGAAGACAGTTGTAATCTCTGCTGTGAATATCGAGCAGAAAGGACTGAACATTAAGGAGTATTTTTGATGAAAATCTTGTATAATATACGATTCTTCAGGTTTAATAATTTCCTAATAGCAGTATCTAAAGAATTGTTCCTGTGTTTTCAAGATGTTGTATATTCTAAACTTCTACTTCTACTCTCCCTCAAATGCATCTGACGGACAAGATGAGTAGCTCCATTTACTCACTAGGCATTTTCACCTATTCTTTTGTATCGTCACATGTGACGACTAGATCACCTTGATAGAGGAGAGAATAGATTATATATTGGGTGGTCGATAAGGACAACAGATCTTTGCTTCCACTATAACAAGTAAGAAGACCTGCTACTGCACGTAACGTTTGAAAGATTCTTCAAGCTATAACAAACGTTAAATCGATCTCTTAAAAATAATCAATGATTATTTCGCATTCAAAGTATTCGTGCACAGTTTCCATTTAAGTTGAAGTTTTACAGTAACATCGTTTGCAAAATCTAGCCAATTCCTTTAGTAAAATTAGAAAAAAACTTTGTGAAGTAGCTGTTCGACATGTCTTCCATAGTTGGACCTAAAGCATAAAACAAAGAAATAGTTCGATATTTCGTTCCTCTGAGAACATCAGACGTTTCTCACAATTCTAAATCTAAAAGTATAAATCAAGTTTCTTTAGATGACGGAGCGGCAAGACAGTTGTATCTACGAATTTCCTAAATACCCCCCAGTCTCACCAGCCGGCTGGCACCCATCCCGTCCTACACTTTTCTAGAAATAGGGACAGACGAACATTCCCACAACTTCTGCTCTTTTAATTATTTCTGAGACCTGTATCCCAGCGGTTCCCAGCCTTCAGTGTTTGATATCAAACTTTCTAAATGGTGATCGCTTCCGCCTTCCAATGATGTTTAGTTCAATTTTTTCCACCTGTCAATAAATTTTGGAGTTCTAAACTAATATTTTGTGTTATTTTATGTGCTATCCGTTTTAAAAGGGCGCCCTTTCGGTATTAATAAAGTGTATTTTGATTTCAATAACCTTTATATTGATTATTTCTCGTTTTCGTGTCTTATTTCAGTTTCTTTGCCTTTGGTTTTGGGGGGGGATGCGTAAGAAATACCATTGTCCTATCCTATCAGCCCCGGGGCGTACCTTTGCATCCCTTTTCATTCTCTTAAAGAAACTCAGATTTATACTTTTAGCATTTAGAGTGAAAAAAGAATCTGAAAGTTCTCAATTCCCTGAAGTTCAAATTCTCGTCATTCATGCCACAATGTTTATTTCCATCAGGGACATTAATAGAATCCAAGAGAAGACAAACTAGCTAAACCTGGGCCCATAGAACCAAGAATTCCAAAAGGCTCTTCTGAAAACGTTTAATATTGTAACTACGATTAAAACTGAAGTTTGTTTTCTTAAGAACACAGTACACATGCCTGCATACTGAAAAAATTAGAATGAAAAATCTTCAGCCCTTAGCTGGGTTTCGGTTTCCGTCATGGACTTTGACTTTAATTCATCTCTGGGCTAACTAATCATACTCATACCGATAGGAATCCTAGTTTTTACAAAATTTTCGAATCAGTTTTCGTTACGACTTCGAAAACAAGCCATACAGACATTTCAGCATTTTAAATTATCGATGGCATGCTTATATGCTAGTGATATGGAGGGATGAAATTTCAAATCGAGACATTATGATAGCTGCTTTTCGTGTTGCTGGGCTATTGGCCTCGCATTTAACGATTCATGTTTTCTTGTCTCTCTGGATCGAGTAATTTTGGAATATAAAGTTTTTAACATTTGATCACCAACAGAGTTGATGGTCATCTTTGATAAGCTTTCATTTACCTGTAAATGTCTCTTTTCTGGATTATTTAAACTTTTAGAGGGAAATTGCAAGTCAACCAACAGTTCAACTTCGAAGTAAATTCTTCAAAAATGCTATTGGGCTCGAACCGAATATTGACCAAGTACGTATGTGGATATTACCTTGGCTTACGATGCAATCTCTGAATAAAATGCGCCAACCAGTTGAGAGCTATAAAACTATTCTAAAGAGACTAAACCGAATATTGATACAAGAAGGTTGGACTCAACATAACCCAAATGCATCGGCGAAACTCATCTATATACTTATATATTGGAGCTGAATAACTAGACATAATTGAATGAATGACGACTCAATTTTACCAGCATGAAGGTACGACAAACCATTTCCCTAATTAAAGTTTCCCTAATTAAAGTTTCCCTAATCTGATTTTTCTTTCACTATAAAGTTAATTTTTGTAAGGTTTTCTTTAACTATACAGTTGATACTACATTTCTTGATACACGATAGATTTCTATTTTTTAACGGCTAAACTAATGTAGTGCTCACGTGTTCATTAAGTAAAACGAAACGACAAATGCTTGTTTTATAGAAGAGCTATATTAGCTGGTCTGTATCATTGAACTGTATCATAGGCCTCCTCCGGGAGAGCATGCTTGAGGAGTGGCAAACCTCATGGAAGAATGGAGATATAGGCAGGAAAATCTATAACATGCCCTCAGTTATTCTCCATTCCACCAACTGGATTAGAGAGGATGTTATCTTCTCTCAACATGGCCATTTCCCTGCCTACCTCAAAAGGTTCCACCTGACTGACAGCGATTATTGCAGCTGTGGTGGAATTGGCACGGCATTTCACTATGCCATGGAGTGTATTCTCACAGTGTCTTGGCATATGAGGAAGCCAATGCCAAACTTCTAACAAGAACGGCTGAAAAGAGTCGCCAATAACCTCGTCTCCAGGCATAAAATTAGTAGGATTTTCAAATTCATAAGCGAAATCAGAGATCTTTACCGGCCTCCCTAGCCTTCAACTTTCCAGCGAGCTGAACCCAACAAGCTCCAAATTACCGAAAGGTAAAACATCTAAAGAAAAGACATCACGAACTAATAGTGTAAAAGTGAAAATGCCTGTGCTGTATATAATCTAAATATTTTTCGTTCGTTTTGTTTTTCTTAAATAAAATTCCCGTGTTTTGCCCATCAAACCGTTCACCGTTAAACCGCAAACCGTTGCCCATCAAACCGGTACGGGGGTAAGAGACGGCGTTCTGTTCTGTATCATTGAATTAGTTATAAGATTTTCAGCTTGTGAATTGAGCAACTACTTAAAAATGTTCTCAAGATATTAACGTCTACAATACGAACGTTAATTTCCAGTTATTCTTATCTAGTGTTGGTGAACGAATTTTCATGTTATAAACTAGACAATTTGATTCGAAATCTCTAGTATGGGACCGACATGTTGTGATCTCTGTGACCTGAAAACTTAGACGACTTAAATTTTTGGAACAATTAAAATGAGATATTTTTGGTCACCGAAGTTCGTAAATAAATACTTAATGAACTAAAGAATGCATCTTTAAACATACTTTTAGATCTAGAATCCAAATACTTATTGTGCACATTCTCAAATATGGAATATTTTGACTGCTAGTTGCACGCTTTGAGAATGAAGGCTTTAATATAAAGAACAGTATTTGAATTATGGACTGGTGAACTACTCCCAAATTTAAAACTATCCATTTTAAACTTAGAAAGCAAAACAAATGTAATCACCCAAGGCAGATGGCTACCGTTCCATAAGCTTCGCTGGCCCACTTGCATTAAAAAGTATGAAGTAGTCCATAGAAAATCTTCCAAGTTGGAGGTAAGGAGTTGAATGAAGCCAGGATCTATGAAGCTTGAAAAGTTTAAGAGGTCTTACAGCTGCAGCTGCGAGAAACTGAAGAGTTTTCCTTCAATCAGACGCCTTTTCGGGTTCCTCTCGAAGCCTTCTTCAGAATCAAAGATGATCAGTCCTCCTTAACAGATATCCTGAAACGATTGTATACGATTAAAAACTTACTGAAACGTTTGCAGTCTCAAAACAAAGGCTGAAAACTAGACTGATATAAGTTTCTGTAAGGGCCTTATCGTACCAATAGAGGGAGAGAGGATATAAATAGGCACAAATGAACTACTCGCCTCCATTTGCGAGTAGTCATTAGGGAGACAATGATGCCATTAAAGTAGCATTTTAATTCTAAAAAATGTTCTAAATAGCTTTTTAGTCCAATTGAATAAAGCCAAAAATTGGATTGAATCGCGGAAAACATTACGTATTAAAACAACTTGGCGGCACATTCCATCATTCATAATTCGTATAGTCCGCCAACTCGTGCAAATAGGTTAGACACCGTACCTCTGAAGCTTCAGAAATCAGAACAACTTTTCGGGTTAGGCGAGTTGAAAGGATAATTTCTTCGAGACGGCTTTCTCTATATCCTGGTGCGATAAGGACTTAACAATTCAAATTATTTTTTCTACTATCGAAGCAGTATCTATTTTTATACACAAGACGACTGGACATTATAGTCTTCGAAAATAAAAAAGGAGATACCTTGTAGTGTAAGCATTTCAAACTGTGCTTACATCTTAAATTTCCAGCGAAGGATATTAGTAACTTTGTTGCTTTGCAGTGTAAACTCAACTTCAAAGTATAAGTAAAGCAGAATTATACATGGATAAAGATCGACATCGCTTCCATGATGTTTGAAAATTACAATTTCAATAATCTGAACTCCGGCGCTTGCTTCTAATTATAGCATTAAACACCAAATCAAGAACAGCAATTTTCAAAAGTCTATATTCTGAAACACGGAAACTCCGTAACCTTAGCAGGGAATTTAACTTTTATTTAGATAGTTTCACAACGAAATTTTTCTCCATTCCCAGTTAATAAATAAAGCTCTTTTGCAACAGAACACTCAAAAAATAATGTTGGGAATATTATTATTAGTAGGAGAATAATTTTTATAATTGCAAGATGTATGGCTCGGGTTCGAAAGCTTCTAAGCTCAAGAAACAAACCAGTAATCAGCAGTACAGTTGGCGGATATATTAACAAGCATTTTAGATTTTGTGAATATATGTACAACTTTCCAAAAATACTTTGTTTTTTTCAACGGTACTTCCGTTTCTTGAGAGTTTGTTTTAAAACCCTTCATAAATATGAAACAAGTTATATAACTTGTTTCATGTTTATAAAAATGGAATTTTGTGATCGATTTTCACTCGCTTCCCAATATAGTATTTTAAAATTCTGTATAGTTGTGGGTTAACGGTGACAATGCACTAGTTTTAGAACATTATTAACGCAGTAAATCTATTAATATATTAAAATTCGATTCCAAAGGAGTGTTGCCGTCTGGTAGTGAATTTCAGAAAAATTGAACACGAATATCCTTAATATTCAAAATGACGAATTATGAAATTTATTAAAGATTTATAAGCGAAATAATAAGTTTACTTGTACTGTTTGATACACTAATAAAAGCACATTTTAACGTAAAACTACGTTCCTCCCATTGGGGTCTCAGGAAGGAATTTCATTCACACCAAAACGCCACAAAAACGTTGTATGGGAGATCCTCTACATCTCGGTAACTACAGATGTTAAAAAGTAACTAATGTCTTATTTTAGAGATAAATGGCAACAGAAGTTACAAAAAAATTGAAAATCGGAATTGTAGTTCAGAGACTACCGAGTCGCAAAGTTGGGCAAAAATAGACATGAATTGGTGACGTTACCGAGAAACTTCGAGAAACAAGAGACACACGAGTAAAGTAGTCCTACGCCTTTAACATCAGCGGCTGTTTGAAAAAGACAGTCTACCGTCATTTTATTTTATCAAATATGGACGTCGGTGCGAAATCAAAAGCGGCAGACGCTGAAAAAGTACAATAAATTAAGTATCAATAAATAGAATTCCTAAACATTCATTAAAAATTTCCATTTGCTTAGATTTCTATCAGAGCCTTACACTTGCGATTTTGTTTCGACGTCCATATTTGATTTTAAAAAATAACATTTCTTAACTGCTTAATAAAAGCGTGTTTCTATAAACTTTTTTTTTTGTCTGTCGGTCTGTATAATCGCATACTTCTAAACATTACAACTCGTAAACCCTAAAGCTTTGATAAATAAAAATTGGTATGAGGCCTGCTAACAGTAATTGTAGATCCGTGCCCAATTTTCGTTTTAAAAGAAGCTGTTCAAATCGCCTATTTGTCTTTGCTTATCGCACAATGACGCGAGGCTGTAATTGCGCGATTCACTTGCGCTAATCTTTTCCACTTCTACCTACGCCTTTTCGCCTCCAAGTTCTCGATTCCCAAGCTTTCTTCTCCACTGCGTTACGGACGCTTGTTAGTTTTGCTGCCTTATAGCTTATTTTTTTCTCCACATTGTTAGGAGTATACGAGAAAGTTTAGGGGAGACCACACCCGCTGGTTTATATGCGTTAGACGTTTGATTTGGTATTATTGGTTTTGTGGCGCAATATACATATTAGGTTACCCTGAGCGAGTCTTTCGTAAATACAAACATTCAGAATTAAGATCAGGAAAGCCCAAAAAATAACAAGCATTCGATGTCCTAAATAAAGCCAAAGAAATTTAGAAATCTGCAAGAAATTACCAAAAACTATTTAATTCAAATGGAGGGAAAACACTATCTTTACGGAAGAATCACCCGGTAAACCCTTCAAGGAAGGATGCGTCGCATCAAAATGATTCCGTCTATGAGCATTAAAATCGGGGCATTCTTGCATAACATCTCGGATGGATAAAACCGAGTTGCGAGCAGAACTCATGGGACGAGGTTCGCATTCGCTGCAGTGGAAGTACTCGGAGACGAATCAGTATCGAATAGCATGCAGGGTCGGAAAAGTCGCACACTGAGAAACTTCCAGGACAGTTGCGATTTCATGTGCCGAGTTCCCACACCTCCCGCGATTTCCTTTGGATTTCAGAAATTAAGTAGACATACGTTTTAGAAATAGGCTTGTATCTTATCACAGCAGTAAAATAAAAATTCTCTTCAATACATTGAGTAAACTGTTAGGCCAAGTGGCAGTTTATTTGTAAAGGATGGGAATAGATGCCAAGATTTTATTCTCCATGTTATTCATGTGGCGCGAGTCGGAAATTTTATTTATTGCTGCACGAGATTATGCGTTTCTGTGGTTTAAATTATTTTGCATTAATTTATTGTTCTATCTGATGGTAACAATTTCAATCTTTCTCAAGATTGTAATTATATCTAAAAACTTTGGTTGTGTGTATGACTTCAAGTATGTTGTTCATCCTTAAAAGTTCAATCATTTAAACTTCCGGTGGAAGCGCGTATGTCGGAAATAGCAATCTCGTGCATTGCAATACATATTTATATCGTGTTTTACATAGATAAATGCAACTTTCATTTATGTAATTTGTATTAGTTTTAAACTAAAAGATTCTATGCATAAAAACACGCTTAAATTTATAAAGGAATAAGAATGTAATACGGTGCACAACATAAGTGTCGCCTGCAACGAAGGCTGAACGTTAAATACTAGTAACCGTTTCTTCAAACATTTTTACATTCACAAAGTGAACATAAGGTCGGTTTCATTATGAAAACCTCTAGACATCTTCTACAGGACCGCACCTCGACCTTGCATGTCTGCATCTTTTGGCCAATCTTATATGGATTGACATTGTTTCTGTTAACGTTCTTCGATTAGATTTTTGGTGTTTAGGTTTCGAGTTCAATTTATACTTCGACTTTAACCTTCCACCGGGCGCGCTTACTCAAATTTTACGACATATCGAGCATCGTATTACATATATATCGTGTTATTTTGCAAAAATAAATGCAACTTTTATTTATGTTATCTGTATTTATTAGCCTAGTAGTAAACAAAGATTTTATAAATGAAATTGCACTTTTTAATATATATATATATATAAAACAACAATATAAATATGTAATAAGATGCACAATTCAAGTATCTCTTGCAAACACGCGCCCACTGGAAGGTTGAGCTTTTAAATGAATTTAATTTACATATATGAATATTTCGATAAGTTTTGGTACATTTAGGTACGCTTTATGAAGACTGATATTTTTTAGTTTAATTATATTAACATCTGGTAAACAAAATATTTCCCCAGTGTTAGTTGCTCTGTCATAGCCCTTGCTCGGTCAATATTTCTTTGTGCCCAGAGCATCTTGCGATTTATTAACCCCTTAAGAGACGCATTTTTTTGCTATCTAATAAGATGACCCCTCCTGTTTCGGAAAGGTGCAGTCGTTGTCATTCATCTAAGAAGGCATAGAATACTTGAGTTGCTTATGGATTCTACGTAATTTTTTAGTCAAATTATAAAGCTAATTAACAATTAAATTAGTTTATAAGCCTAAAAATGTGATAATCAGATGCACGTCAATATGACGGGCGCGACCGTTAAGGAGTTAAAGTATTAGCAGCATTATAAAAAAATTTGATTTTTGCATTTGCGTAAAAGGACAAACAAAGTACTCATTGAACGGAAAAACTTATGGAAATTCGAATCACGAATCCGAAACATCGCATCATAATATTTAAGGCTTAATTTTAAGAATTTACTCATTAAAGCAATATAACGTGCACTCAAAACTAATATCGTCGCAATGCGTGCGAGTATAAACGCAGTAACAATGAAAATTATTGTTGCAAAATACTTATTTTTAAAATATTTATTAAAATAACAAATTTCAGGGACAAAAACTAGTATCACTGAAAGGGCAATTTTTTTTCGAATTAAAAAGTGGTGTAAAAATGGTTTGTGTAATAATATGCAGAGAAGTCGCCGAGGAAAGTCGTTGACATTTCGAATAATTTAATTAAAAATATAATTAACATCGCTTTCTTAGTGAGCACCTACTACCCAAGAAGTAACTACCTGCCAAATTTGGTAATTCTAGGCCCAACGGACTGTCCTGTAGAAGGTTTCAAAAGAGTCTTTCATCTTGCATGTCGCATGACCCAATTTGCAGATAGTATCCAGCCTATCGACATTATGCTAAAAAGGAATTTTCTGTATTTAAATGAAATCGCCACTTTGATATACACTGCTCACGATAATTTACGGATATTTCAAGGTGAATAAGAAGCAAAAGAAAAATGAAGCATCCGATATTTCTAATCCCCTTTAACTATGATGACCGAAGGTGGTTTCGTGCATCTAATTGTCTCATTTTGAAACTTGTAATTTAAAATTACGTCAGTCATAGACGCTACAATTCGATACCAAAATGACACGTGATCCATAAACATCAAGGGAAGCTACTCTTAGTTGGATCAATACGACAACAATACTAAAACAGAAGGTGTTAACCAATTAAGATAGAGAAAACACAATTAAGGGGTTAAACATCAGGAAAGGAAACAGCAATTCAAAAGAAAGTTGCTCGTTTATGCGGCTATTTATCGTGATTGAGTGGCAGGTGGTACATTGGTGGGGGTGAACGGAAGTATGTCAAGTTGCACGACAGTGGTCCCACATTGACTGTTCAGTAGGGTGCATGGTCACCCAAAACTGTCAAAGCCACCAAGAGTGATGGGCCATGAACAGATCCTGTCCATGGCCCATCACTGTGGTTTTGAAAGGATCTCACAAAAACTACTGAACCCACTACCCGGCAATTCTTGTGGGCCCCACGCTTGCTTCCGGACAACTTCCAGTTTAAGAGGAGTTATGGGAGGAATTATGGGGTTTTCCAAACACCTCCCCTATTAATAATCGAACTACTTTCTTGTCGATTGCATTTCTGATGTTCTTGTTTAATAAAAATAAATCAAATGCCTTTTTATAGCTTCATATCCATTTTGAAATATCCCCTAATTTTTGTAAGCAGTTTAGCGCTCTAGAGAAAACAAGTAGTCGCATCACATAGTCTTCTCAACCAGCCTTTCTCGGACAAAACAATGAATGATAATGACCATATCAACAATACTAAATTCTACCCGACAATGCTCCAGTGCACTTAATACACAATTTAAAAGTGCAAAACTTAATGTTAATCTGGACAAGTTTTAATAATTCATACATGTTGTATTGTTGCGATTCGTACGGCCTACCTATTTATTCAACTACGAGAAGCAAGTAGACACTATTTACGCGAAAGCATTTAATTCTCTTTACAAATCTTAATTAAGTTCTCCTTTCTGCAAATAAATAGAAAGAATGACGGTAGATAAGATGACAGTTTAAGAACAAGTTATCTTTTGAAATACAGATTTCATATCAATTCATTATTCTTGCGTAACATTATCCGTCTCATAATAAACATTTCTATTCGCTGTAAATTATTGTAGCTGTATAGGTTTTTTCAGTTGCACACCCTCACAAAAAAATGTCAGATTTTGTGATAACTGCCAATGCATTGACGAATATAACCAAGAAAGAATACATCAGAATGGCTTCAAACTATGGACGTTACGAGATTTCATAGGTCAACAATCATTATAAATATATTTTAGAAGAGATCGCGCATCTTTCAAACACCACTCTAGTTCTTTATTTGAAACTAAGTAAATCACAAGAAATTTTTCGTTTTCCTTACAGTAAAGTTGCGACTTCCTCTGCAAAATCTTAAATAATCCAGCAACTAATTTCAGCAAGACCCCACCTTCAGATATCCCAAAATAGAGCATCAAAAGTAATACTTAAAACCAGTTATAATATTCATAAATCTCGTTGAAAGATAAACCCACCATCCAGTAAACATGCATTTATTAAAAAAAATTCTCGAGTCTAACTTACCACATCCCGATACGAGTTGTCCAAGCTCAAACTTCAATCGGAGAAGGCGTGTCACCTTCGAGATTGATGGTGGTGGCTAGAGTTGGTCGTAGGAGGCCAGCGTAATCCCTGGACAACACAATATACTTCAGAGGCAAAATCTAAGAGCAACTGCCTCGTTCCATAGCTGCAATAGGCTTTCTACTCTACTGAAGTAAAATGCGAAACACGTTTCAGACGTGCAGTCTCCAATACTCACATTTTCATTGCTAACTGATACTTGTCAAAATTAATGGCAAAAATGCCAGGCACGAAACAAACTACAGGCTTGTAAAGTAGATATACTAACACGTAACAGACCGACATCTGTCTTTGACGCGTTTCAAAAACATGCAGTGTCCTTCAGCGGCGCGAAGAAACAAAATCAACGACCTCACGCTATAGCTCTAATGTGCAATCTATCCTTTTGATGAAAATTGTTTGCTTCCTTGAGACAGGCAGGATGTCTGCCCAGAACTAAAATTACATTACGTGGCTCGATAAATTAAAGGCAAAATCCCCGACACACAACAGAAAAGTTCTTTCAAAGCAGATGAACGAATGCGTCATCTACGATTTTTTCCCTCCTTTTTTAAACTTCTCCCGAACAGCCTGATACCATCAGACAGAACTCCAGGACGATATGAGTTTGCTCCTATTTTTATAGACGAGTTTTCTTCCTCGTTTATTTACATTTAAATGCTGAGAGTACGCAATTCCGGTGTAATGCTAAGTCAATGGAATCTTCAGAGCGGAAGTCCAAAATACCAGCAGATAGAGTCAAGGTTTTTAATGTAAGTAAACAAAACAGAAAACTCTTCCACATGTGTTAGCCATTTGGAATTAACTAAAATAGTAATGGAGTGAAAAGTAACAAATAAATAGGATATTGTACTATAATGATGGTTTTCTCTCTCCTACTGTAATCAAGCATATCAAGGTTCCTGTCCACAACAAATGTTGCAGTCCAAGGGGTCTATTTTGGTACCCCCGGTTGGGTTGGGAGTTGGGTTAGTTTCCGCATGTTAACAACGGAATCCAACCCAACCGGGGGTACCATAATAGACCCCTAAGAAGTAGCTCACATGGTGAATATCATAAGCGTAGCGCCAATTAAATTCTGGAATCCAATCTTCTAATTGGAGAACCTTACAGATGGGAAGATACATTACGTCACAGCTTACGACAACGGCATTTTTATGCATTTATGTCTCTTGTATGTGTCATATGCCATTCCAACACCGTGATTCGAAATTTCCTCATAGGGCCTCAGCTGCGAGGTGGTTTTGTGGTCTTAGCAGCAAGGGTTCAGTTTGGTTTAGTTTTGTTATATTTACGCCCCGTTTTGAAGCAACACGAAGGCTATTTGGGGACGGGCCATATAATTTTGAACCGCGGTCCGATGACGAGGACGACACCCGATCTAGCACCCCCTCTCGGAATTTCCACACCGCATCAGAGGGAGGACATTAGATCTCGATGGATTTAACGTGCACCAGGTTCGCTTACACGGCGATTCTTCAGTGGAATCGGATCTCTAATCTGGAGACCTCCAGTGACCGAAGCCGAGACCTCACCACTAGGCACCGCTGCCAGCATAGTTCAAGTTTTAATTCCACTGAAGATCCGAGTTATATTCTGGTGCAAGTTCGTTAGATTCATGGTACTCTTAGGGGTCTCATCTGGGTGTGGCATGGGAGGTTGAGGCCCTTCTCACATGCTATTAACTTAAAAAATTTTCTAATATTTTAATGTCACAGTTTTAATAACATGAAATTTTAAAAATGAGAAAATTTAGGTAAATTTTAATGAACTCTGAAGAATTAGGACAGAAATAAGAATTCATAGTCCTTTTAATGATGAAAACGATATTATTTCTTTCATTCACCTTAATTGAAAATATTAAAAGGAATTATATGCATGCTGGCAATTTAGATCTGAATTTCAGTACTGAATATAAACTATTTTTTAAAAGGATAATAATATAAACAGATCAGCATTATTTTAAATGAAGACTAACACGACTTATTCAAACATTATGACATAAAGCACAAAATATTACTCCCTCATTAAATTTTAGAACAGAAAAAACTTATTATTTTCGAAATGCGTATTCAGTTTAAAAGAAACTTCAAAGCACCTCAGAATTCATAGCCTTAGAATTCGGGGTTGGTAGAAAAGCACCGAATTTATCATTATTCTTCACAGAAAATGTTGTCGGAAACGCAACCAAAAGGCAGAAATCGGACGCAATCTAGTCATCAGATGCAATCTCGATGATAATTTTATCAGGAATGCAGTGACATCCTGTTCTCTCTGATTGCATCTGATAACACGAGAGTGTCTGATCTCCGAAACTTGTCTGTGTTTGCGATCGCATATTCTATGCAGGGTATTTTTGATTCAGTGCGTTCGACAACCTCCAATCGCTTGGGCTTTTAAAATCTTTACTTTTTGTGTATTGATATTGATATTCTAAATATGTTCACGAACGTGGCCTAAAGATGGCCTGCTTATACTTATTAATTATATGCAGTTCAAGAGTACTTTCAATAGTTGTACTTCGGAGCGAAGGATTGTTACGAGCTGCAATTACGCACAGCACGCTCTTTGTTAGAGAGACTACACAAAGAACTTAGGTTTTATCGAATTATCAAATCAAATGTTTCGATGGATGCTTTTCGATTTGAAATCCGACTTCAACCCTCTCGCTGGTGTGGTGCATGCATAACCCACCAGACCCTGCCTACCCAGTTCTGTGTAAAGTAAAAGAAGAGCGGGAGGGAGGAGAACCACCGACGCGAGGTGGACCCCACACTCGAAGTAACCAGCGCAGAGCCCCTGGTATGATGCGGAAGCTTGGAGAGGAGTTTGCCATCTCAGGTGTCGTCCTCGTCATATGACCGTGGTTCAAAATTATGAAGTTTAACCCAAAATAACACTCGTGTTGCTTTAAAACGGGAACTTCTGAATTTAACTAAGCTAAACTAAACTAAACTAAACTAAATCGGACTTCGACCCAGACAGTGATCATATAATTAACCTAAAATAATAACTGGCTAATCCACTGTTGATGTTGCACCATGCTGAAACACTCTCTTGTGTGCTGATGTGAACTGGGACAAACCACAAGTCTTCTGGCAAAAAGGCCTTCCGCCATGAAGATCTAAGCTAGGCTATTCAGGGGTCAAAAGTAACTCTCGGTTCATTTTTGAGAACCTCAGCTTTCGTTCAGACAGATCACCTAGTCGTTGATTATCCTCTTGAGGCCTGCGTCCATTTTAAAGGGCATTTGTGTTTTATTTACAAAAATTTTCTTTCCATTCAGAGTACCTTAAATCACGCTGTCCAATGCTTTGAATGGTCCAATGTTGTCATATATTAATTACTTATAATTAGTTATGTCAGTTATTTACATTAATTAATATATAATTAATAAATTAATTATATTAGTTAGTTATATTAATTAATATATAATTAATAAAATAATTATATTTTTAGTTATATTAATTCATATATAATTAATAAATTAATTATATATACTGTTATATAATCCAATCAAAAGAATTAATCTCGAATTTTGTGAAATTTGGTCGACAATTGTACCTTTGGGTCTCAGTAGGATATATTGAAAGTACAGCATTCTCAAAATGGATCAGTCAGATATGTTATAATCAATGCAATAAATTAGAAGGAAACGTATATCAACAGTTTGCTTAGTTTAGTTACATTAACGTCCAGTTTAAAAGAACCACGAGGGCTATTTCAGGACTGATCTCATATTTTTACCTTAATCGTTGTTACCTGCCTGTTCTCATAATTTTTGTATCGCAGTCAGATGACAAAGGCAACATTTGAACAGGCACCCCCTCTGCAAACTTCACACCAGCTGGAGGATGTTAGACCAAGGATGTCACATTTAATGTAAACCAGCCACGCATACACGGTAGACCTTCTATGGAACCCGATTTCGACCTTGGAGATGAGACCTTACCTCGAGGTCACCGAGTCCTTATGGTAAGAGAGTCATACAATTATTGATAATTAGTGGTTAAGACAATCTAAATCATATAATTAGCTTACATTAGTTCGTCGCAATCGTCATTAAAATCTTGACATCATTTTTAAGAAACGTCTTTTTGTGTGTGAATAAATACATGTAAGATTTATAAGTGTCTCGTGTGAAACCTAATGTCCAAAGAAAGTTAGATTTTTAATTTTCGTTTTCTCGGAACTCTGCTTTGAAACATCATGATTGAAGCATTTATATACATGATGATCTGAAAGGTCATTTACAAACTTGAACCGCTTAAGGATCGACTTATTTTGAAACCTACGGTATTTAGGACGAGTTAACTCGGGTTATGTCCTTAAGCGGTTAAGGGGAAATCAGATATACAGACATGAAACATTTTTACATTGAACATGGGATCGAAAAAAAGCACCATGTAAGCCAATGAGGTTGCATGTCAATAAGGTAGAAAAAAAGTATTAACATTCCACATAAATATACTATCTATCTTATTCTTATTGCAGACACTTAACTCCAGAGATTGAAAATCTCCGTTAGCATTTGGATGGTGCGTGTGGAATTCTTATTAATCCAGAGAAAAAAATGTAAAAGTAACATCAAAAAAATATAAACACAAAAACCCAAAATATGAGTTACATCGATGACTTCTACAAGAAGCGACCCTGCCAGCTGTTATGTCACTTATTATTCTTGAAAATGATTAAAGGATAAGATTACACTGGATTGAAAATGCAGATGCAGTGAGAGGTTGGTATCATCTAAATAACAAGTAAGATGTAAAATGGAAATGAGGAATTATATACATTGGAAATAAGAGCAGAATTTTGCTAGAAATTGGAGAGAAGCAAAAGTTGTTACAAAAGGCACCCTGGAAAAAAATACACGATATTAAGAAAACTGGTGAATTATACGGAAATGAAATTAGTACCTGATTACTGCTAAAAGAGTTGCGTTTGAATGATTCAAAATAAACCTGGTGAAAAAAGAATGGGCAATGAGGAGAAAAGAAGAATAGAGTAAATGCTAGTGTTTTAATTATGGCTAAGCAAAAAAATATATTGATAGAAAGGGTTTATTGCTAATACATAAGCAAATGGAATGGAATTTGAATTGATTGACAATATAAAACTAAAAATATGGATGCGAGAATACATTCTGAACAAATGAAATTTTACTAATGATTTACAACAACTCTAATTAAAGCATGTAAAATACATATTAGAAAGAAACAACACCGAACGACAAGAATTCCTGGTGCACTCATAAACCATGGTGGGCAATGTAAGTGCAGTCCTCTGGTACATGACTAGTCCAACATGACTTGCTAGTTTTCGACCTAAGATGCTGATTTCAAATGTAAGGATCATGGACGTTGGTTTACCACTCATTCGTGTTGTCGTATGAAATGAAGGCTTGATGCTGTGGAGTGTTTTGTAAATGGCATAGAGTCCCAGCCACCCAAGAAGTTCCCACCTGTTCCTGAGAGGAAGTGCAATGCTAGAAGGTGGAACGTGCAGCATCAGTTGAGAAGTGTCTGTTGGGACTCGCTGGGATGACGTCTAGTCGATCCTCAAAAGACACCTGATCCCGTTTTCTTTCTCCCGGTTACAGATAAAAAACACCTGTTGCACTGGGACAAAAAAAAATAACTGAAGAACCCCGGCTAACTGTAATAAAAAAACCGGTAGGTTTTTTCCCATCCCTAGAGAACATATGCCATTCTAAAAACCGCCTTTAAAATGATTAATTGGTGGGAAGGCATACTCCCACGGCCTTAGAAAAAGGGCATATCCAGAAATAAGCGTTATTGGTATTATGAAAATACAAAATTTTCTTACCTAAAATTTTCGAAAATTATATGTTGCTTGTTGCTGGCGATATTCTTTGAACAATGAGATATGTTTCATCAGAAATGTGTGGATGACAGTGACAGCATATCATGTACCATCCTTTAATTCATTATATCTTTTGAAAAGTTATATAAAATGGATGGAAAAAGTTGTTTTCAAAACACTGAATTCCTCATACTTGAAATTCTAAGAATATATCGTATCTTACAGAGCGAAATTTAAGAAAGATGAAATCATGCAAAGCGTACAAGCCATTAGCTCGAGCTGATCAGTAATCTTCCTTCTATTGTTTTGAAATTGCTGATTACTGTAATGAATATCAATTTGATATTTACAAAACGTTGAAAAAACATAGAATATGTGTGTGGCAGTGTGTGTTAAAAAGAATAAAAAAATTGATTAACGCTTTTTATATATTATTTATACAAATTATAATGGCGAAATTAAAACCCTATTTTAGTACATAACCCATTGAAAGAATAACACAAAATTAAATACTGCGATCATATGCAGAGTGCTAAGACGTCTTTTTCCCCATAAGGTCAAACCATTCCTCAAATGACTACATTCTCAGCACGATAAAAAATCAACAATTATTATTCGCGACCATCGTTTTAATTATGGTTTGTCTTATAATTGAATTTCTTGACAAACAAAATACTGAATTATTCATTTTGTCATAACCTAACTATTTTACCGTTTTCGCTCTAATAAATGTCATTGTACATTATTTGTTGCAGTTCTAACTTTAAGTATTTTAAAATTATAAAATATATATAAGTAGCTTGGTTCGCGTCAGAGATTTTCATTGAAACGTTGATTGAACAGGTAACAAGTATTTCATATTGATTATATTATTTTAATTAGCAACATCTTTTACACAAATACTTAGGCAGAGTAGTAAGCACCAGCTGGCAGAATAACAGATAAGTCACAAAGCCATCGAATGTGGCAGTTCAGATAGCTTTTATTTATCTTATTTTGTAACCATTATAATTACTCATGTGTAAATATTGTATTAAAAAATATTGCTAATTAAATTACATATTAATACGAAACACTTGTTTTATGATTTTTGACCTGCAACGTTTTCAAGAAATCTACCGCAGCAACTGAGCTCTTTCTATGTTTTTTACCCAGTCAATCATCAATGCCTTCGAAGGAGTAAAAGGCATTTGGAGAATGGTATAATTTTTTATTCCCTCCCCACTATATTACTTCCTTAAAAGGCAGAAATAAACGGTAATGTTTTTTATTCCATGCCCTGGCGCATGTATACACCACTCGCCCCAGTCGCTACGCCACTGAAACTAACTAAACCGATAACTTGAAAAGGAAACGAGCACGAAGGATTTAAATTGGCATACAGTTTTATTATCGAAGTAAGAGATGTGTATATTAAATTTGTTACCTAATTGGTAAATGAGTTGAAGTACGAAACGCAATTTTATTCAATATACGATGAAGCTAAATTCAAAACACAACAATGAAAAGCAATATATAGTGGTACATGAGAAAATCTGAATTGCAACACCTGCAGGTTTATTTTATTTTGTCATGAATTAATCCGAAGGTCGAAAGAAGGGAAACCAGTACCTTGTATTCTCTGAAGTTTTAATTACAAATCAGCATCAAATTGATAATTCTTGATAAGATATAGTTTTATACCCATGCCACCCAATAATTTTATTTTAGGTACTGACGCAACTACCAAATGATATGGCTGACTAGAGTCACTAAACCAGATTCTACAACTTTAGTGCATGAACACTGAAAGGTTTATCAATTAAAGATCTAACATCGAGTCACTTTGCACACTGCGAATAAAATTAGATTAATGAGACAAAAAATGAAAGCGATTATGATTGTTATGAAGTATGTATATCAAATAAAAAAATATCCAAAATCTTTTGTATGTCTGCCTGTTAGGTCTTGTGTGTTCTACAAAATCAGAGGGACGGAAGGATGACTAAAAGGTTTATTTTACAAACAGAACAATTAATTTAAATTAAATATAAAAATAACATCCACTATGTTTATTTCTAGACAATGGTTAGACTTGGGCTACCAAAATGAGCATCAGACGCTGAAGATACTGAATTTGACCTTTAACAACAGGAAGGAGTCAACCTGAAAAGGAACCAAAGTCGAGAGAGTTCTTGTCCAAGTTTCTTAAGCACAAACCGGTTGTATTCCCGGAGTCTGGACACAGATAATACAAGACGATTCCAAATCCAGCACAACAGGCGTAACGTATACTGGCAGAATGGTTGATAACATCGAGATTCGAACCTCCTGATCTGGAACCATAGCACTTTGAGTTCGAAAAGAAGTTTTATTTTTTATATCATTAAACTCAACTAATTTTGACTCTTAAAAGCTATCATCATAAAATTCCAGTATTTCCATGTCTCCAAATTGCAACTGAGTTTATTCACGCTCTAATTAAGTTGTCTGTGCATGTGTCGCAACTATGTATTTTACATTTCCTGTATAAATATGGAGTTCCTGTAGAGGAGAGTGAGTTAAAACCGTGTAGTGGGGTAAACCGGGTGCCCTTGATTCTAGCACTATTATTTTTCTTATCTAACAGACAGATACTGAATTACATTCTTCTAGTCAAGAGAAAGGAACAGTAATAGTGGCTAGTTGTTGAATTAACTGCATCTATGAAGGTCTTTTTTTGTTTTAAAGACGTCAATTCTCTAATATTTGTTTCATTTAAAACTATCCTTTCTTAAAAATCAATACAGTTACAAAAACTATATTTCGTCCAGCTTATTACAGTAGAGTCCCGCTAATCCGAGTCTTGTTAATCCGAGTTCCTGCTGAATCTGTGAGGTAGTTAAAAAAGTAATAAAAAAATTAGAAGATAAACAGATAAGATCATTTCTGTGTTTTAAAGGTATTAAGTGAAATTAGATGTTGCCCTTTTCACTATATTGAGCAGCAACCAGATGCTTTACTCAACGTTTTATTTTTTTGAAAAGCTTTGAGGAGACAACGGCACAAGAAAGAGACTTTCTGCTCAAAAAGAAACAACTTCTAGATTCATTTTAAACATTAACAAGTAAGTGATGTCATTTAAAATACATTTTATATATTAATTTACCTGGTGCCTGCTCGGGGACGCATGAAGGTTGGGGGGTAGGCAACAATCTCCCCCAGATTTTTTCAGTTGTTTGACTTAATGAGTCGGCAAATTTTGAAAAGTAATTCGAATATACATTTTATTCTCTGCGTATTCGACATTTGCAGAATTTTTATTGAAACGCTAAAAACAAAGTGGAACTTTTTATTTACTTGTTGGTTTTAACCAGAGACATTGTTGTCACCTACAGGAGCCGTTCCGAGTTCCATAGGGCATGTATGTCCTTAAAGATAAAGACTACTAACTCTGGGTTCCAGGCAAATTTTCCTTCTGTAGTAAAATAAAGAAACGAGGATGTCTCTGTTTTTGTATGTGTTCTTGTGATTTAGAGTATTCCTAATAAAAGTGCTCATCTTCAAGTTCTGACACAAGGTCTAAACTGCCTATTACCCTGAACCGGAGACCACGTCAAGTCGATATTGCCACAAAATGAGACTGGCACCTGAACTGGCTTGTGTTTACAGACGAACGGGAGTGATAGACATAATTCCAAAAAGGGTTTTTTTTCGTTAATGGGGACTTAAAAGTTTATAATTTTTTTTTGTATGTGAGAAAAGTAAAGAGGTTTTAATTCAAATATCCCTATCATCTTAAGTCTTATTACTTTTCTTTCAGATTAAAAGAGAAAATATCAATTACTACGTTTTCTAATATCTTAGAATTTAAAAAATAACATTAATTCGATGGGGAAGAATCTGAGTAACAATTATTAAAAAAAAATGAAAAGACAGTTTTAAATTTTTAATGTTTACCTGAGCTATTTTAAATAATATTTTTTATACATTATTTTAAATATAAGAAAACATTTATGAAAAATTTTCCACGAAAAAAGGAATCAATAATTACTTAAATTTTTATAATATAGATTTTATGAAAAACTTTTGAGAGATGCTATCAATTTTTTTAATAACATCATTTAGTATGTTGGTTTTCACCATCATATTTAAAAACAATTATTTAATATAAAAAATTTTTCCTTATTGCACAGTTTACAATGATGCGATTTTATTATACAACAGGAGACGAATAAGCAACTCCTGAACGAAGCACAG